>JAVLVB010000631.1:106701-132671 GCA_032876305.1 Orestias chungarensis
TGTGTGTGTGTGTGTGTGTGTGTGTGTGTGTGTGTGTGTGTGTGTGTGTGTGTGTGTGTGTGTGTGTGTGTGTGTGTGTGTGTGTGTGTGTGCGTGTGTGTGGCGGCGGCATTCATTAATTCAACCGAGGTGGGAGGGCTCCACTTTTCCCTGGGGATTAAAAATGGTTTATATTAAAGAAAGAAGCTGTCTTCCATAAGCCCAACCATTCATACCACAATGCATCCTGTCTGAATCTGCCAGTAAAATTCAAATGTATGTTCCCTGTTAGGCTAAAAAATCTGCACACCCTGATAATCCAATACTTTTCATCTCACCTGGAAAATGTATATATTCAGCATATCGTTTATTGGTATTGTGATAAATGTGTTGTCATGATAAGAATTGTGTTTTGATAATAGTTCATAGAATTGCGATCATCATAACAATAAATTTATTGTGTTTGTTTTGTCACCACATTGATAAAAGAAAACAGTGTGATTAAATGCTGTCACTTTGAGCATTTTAGTGATAGAAATCACAATTCTTTATATAAATGGTTTCCTAATGCAGCGTGAGGCAGATTGGTATGTTTTCTCAAGAGCAGTGTATGAGTTTGTTATCATTACATTTACATTTACTACGATAATACCACAAGATACCATGATAAAGTTTTAAGTCCATATCGACCACCCTGAATTGACGGCTTAGAAAACAGTAAATCCATAAGTGGTTCAAATAATGCACCCCTGGATTCAATTTGAGCGCTACATCGTCTTCGGCATGAGTCAGATGAGCCATATTTTTCCTCTGCACTGTTTAAAAATCTATCAAATTGTAAAGAGACATCTTGGTTCCACTGGTTACCGCGAACATTTTCTGAAAGGTTTACTCTAACTGGAAAAATCCAAAGGGGAATTCTCTCTGTTAATTTAAACTATTTAAATTTAAAGTATTTAAACATCAGACTAATAATTTTGTAGAACAAGGTGTTTTTAGCTGTGGCTGTAGCTAAAGGGTCAAAGGTCATTTCACCTTAATCTTATTCCTAATTTATTAAAACCAACACAATAAATTATATTGTTCTCCACCCCAAAAAGTGAAAAGACGGTTTTTCTATGTACTTTTCTAATTTTCTATCCGTTATTGACACCTAAAGCGTGTGACTCGTCTCGTGGGTTGTTTTTTTTAGCACGCACACACAGCAGCGAGCGCCTGGCTGCCTTCCCCCCTCAGGGGCTAAATTATTCAGCACGCCACATCTGGTGTGCTCCATGCTTGCGCTGCAACGACTGCACCCGCATTACTGTCATGTTTTCAGACACACCTGTGCAAAAGCAGCTCAAGTAAAGTCAAACACCCACAAAATAGATAAAAAAAAGAGTAATGTGGCTGACACTAGGTGACACACAAACCCCTTCTTTTTACACACACACACACACACACACACACACACACACACACACACACACACACACACACACACACACAGAGACACTCAGTTCTCGAAAGGCGACCTAGTGTGTGTGTTTTTTTATGATGGACCACTTGTGTGGAGAAGAGTGGAGGAGTTTTCTGCTCTGGGACGAGCAGCTGTCTTCAGAGGAACACCTAGTTTCATACGTGTGTTATTTCCACCTACGACCACATTCTGTTTACTTTAAATGACATCATTTGTGGGTTTTATTACCTGTTTGGCTGTTTTTAGACGTTTAGGTATGTGAAACATTAAAAACACAGCGATTAAGAATCTGCCTGTGAATCTGCGTTTAATGCACACGGCCCGGAGTTAGTGTGTGATAAACAACTTCAACTTTTTTCATCTAGAGCGGCGTAAACCGCAAATAGTCATTTTTAATAAATACATCTAATACGTTTATTCACTGAAGAGTTCCAATACAATGAAACAACAGTTGTTACAAGCATTGAAACAGAAACCTTACTGATAAAAGAAATATACTTCATATTTTTCTTCTTTGTTTATTTTATGCTCTTAAATGTCTATGTTTGAATGTGTTTTTTAATCTTCATGTAAAGCATGTGAAGTTTGCTATACACCTTTTTTTCTTTTCCTGATGGCACAGGTATCTTTACGCCTCCTTTATCACATTTTACCTTATTTTCTATAACATTGATCAGAAATTCTGATCAACTTACAAAAAACAAATCAAGTTCTGGTTCAGAACTTTAAATAAGTTATGCATGGACTAAAAATGCAGCTTGAGAAAGACCCTGTTTTCATCCCTCAAAATTGGAAAACACAAGACAATATCTCATTCAAGTCAGGCTGGAAAAGTTAAAGTAATCAACTTAGATGTCTTCCATGCTACTTCCATAATAATTTATTCAAAATAGAAATAACTGATAGCCGGGATGCTAATCACCCCTCCCCACCCTCAGCTGAAGGAATGTTCTCATATTAAAAGTCAAATTTTATGAGAAACAACATGTTACTCTAATAAAACATTGTTTTCATCTTTACCAGCTATGCCAGTAAGGGCATCAGCATGACTGCATGAGTCCGGCACTACTTTATACGCTCTCATATTTGGTGATAAAGGCCTTAGCTGAGTTTGTATTTTGAAAGGCTGACCCAAACATGGCTATGCGGCTTCCTCAGTCATGAAAACACATTCGTGGTGGTTGTGCGTGGGCAGAGGAGGCTGATGGGAGGTGTTGCCGGTTGCAGCATGTTCGAGCAAGCTTTGCAGCGCGCGGGTTGTGCACTTTTTTTGGTGGTTGCTCCTGACTCGTGCAGTCTGAGGAACCTGCAACTTGCTTTTTTTTCTTTTTCCTGAGAAAAAAGCCATCAAGGCTCAACACAAGCCAAAACAGAGGCTGTGATGCAACAGTTGCATCCAGCTGGGCAACAGTTCAGCTGGGATGTGTCAGAGCCATGAAAAACCCTCCGAGGGGCTTTTTATGGAAGTGCTGCAGCCAATCCGCCATTCCTTCTAGGACCATGGAGAAGAAAGGCTCCCTAAAACACATCAGCAGACACACATCTACTGGGGCTACATCAATAATAACACACTCATTTGCAAAGAAATTAACACACATTGAACTTTACAATAGCTACTTACAACTCAAACTAAAAATTTGACGTTAATTGTACTTAACTTATATCCTTATATCTATTCATCCTCCCGACAGCTTCTTTCTCCCTACTGAAGAAAAGAAAAGAGTATTTCTACAGTTTAAAGCTGCAAATACATATGTTTTTTCATGGCTGCCATACAAGAGTGTCCTTCTTTACCTCACTGTTTCACAAAGGCCAAAATTGTGAAAATGGGATCAATTATTCACCATCATCTTGTCAGATTCTACCTCATCTGAGCTCCAGCTCCTCTACAGTCACAACGGGCCTCCTTCCTGATATTCTGATTACCGTAACTCACCGTCTATACGAGCTGTAACCAACTTTATGCCACTAAAGCATTTAACCTCGTCACATCAGACCAATGCCACAGAGGATGACTTTAGTGGCTTTAGTACGCCTAAGGAAGAATATATTTATCCCGGTAGTAAAAGTGTTTATTGCAGTTGTTTAAAATTTAAAAACATCTGTCTAAAAACCTAATTTTACAACATGGAAAACAGAAGCCTATGTGTCTTTTTTAAGTTACCATGTGCAGCTTATTTTCAGTCTGAATGGACATCCATGTCTCGCCAGGATTACAGTCTTTCCTTTTCAGGTGTGGTTCAGAGCCTTTAAAGTATAAATATTGCTTTTATGCTCCAACCACACTTCAAACTTCATTGCTGAGCTGTGCACTGTGTGCAGTGGTTTTGATGACTAATCCACCTTTGCAGAACAGCCTATTTTTATAGAGATTAAATTACACAGCAGGTAGACTCTGTAAAAATAAGGTAACTTTTGGAGGCATTTGTGGTTGTAAGTTATTAGAGTGAAACTCTACAAGGTATGAATACTGTTTGCAACCTACTGTAGTCTGATGCAGTTTATGTACTCAACTTTATGTGTGTGATCTATTATACTCTGGCCTCCTTATGTCAGCCCTTCATTTACCTGTCTTCCATGGTTTCTATGAGGCAGATAAATGTGGAGCAACATCGCCTCCTCTCGGTAAAAGGAAAGAACTGCAGGTCGTAAGGAAAGCAGGAGCTGGATGAGTTTTTCTGCAGTTTTGCTGCAACAGAGGAGCCATCTTTGTTGTCCTTTCTCAAGGGGGATCAGGGATCAGGCGGGGCTGGTTTATATTAAAACACGTTTTTCCCAGGGGCTGTTATCAGAGGGAAGCAGTCTCAGCAGAAACAGTGGGACTGCAATAAATCTCACAGACAGCCACACCTCTCACCTTGGAACAATAGTTTCTCACTTTTACTGCAGCCAGAGAGAGTATCAGAAGCAGTCTTTAGTGTCAAAACAGGATAAGAGTAAAGAGGAAGCCCTCTTCTGAGGAGTGTAAACACTACAATTAAGAGAAACTGTAGCAACACTTTTAACTTGTTTAGTTTTGGTTTTTGAGTCTAAAACATTTGCGTCATCTTCTAAACTAGCAGCATTTTAGTTTTAAAATTAATGTAGAGAAACCAGAAAAAAACTTAAGCCATTATAGTTAACTGATTTTTTGGCAGAGTATTAGTTTATTTAAAGTTTGTGATCAATATTAAATTTTAAACCTTCGTTAAGATTAGTTTGCTAACTGAAGCAGATTCTCATTTTAGGTTTTGCAGCTTTATTATGAGTTAAATGTGAAAGAGCTTCAACAGACCAAGACAACTGTATGTTGGAACACATGTGCACTTTATTGGGATTGTTTAGTCAGTGTACAGGTTGGCCCCACCAGTCTGGCACCCCATGTTACCGTCACTTTGAGACCCCTTACCCCACCACCTCAGGGATGAAACCGCTAATGGGGGAAGAAGGTCACAATTGGGTTTTGCATAACAAAAAAAATTAAACAGGACCAAGATCATTTTTTTTAAGGCTGAAAAGTACAAAAACCCAGACATAAATTTACATACAAGCGATACTACAACCATGTTTAAGTATGCGCCAACCACTGGGCAGCCTTCACAGAGGCAAATACGTGTCTGAACAATGCAGTTAACATTTGGAATCGTGTCGGAACAATGCATTTAAACAAACATTTGGAATGACAAATGTACATTTTTTCTTTTTAAGCCCCCAGACACAACTGCAGAACCTTAGGGGTTTCCTTCAAACCTAGCCAAAAAACCTAAACATTACCATCTCCTTCATCGTTCCAGTTTTTTAAATCCTGAGTCAAGCGCCAAAAATAACTGAAGCCATGCCAATGAGTTGTTGTCTAGGCTCTGCGCCTGAGTGTGTATGAGAAATGTGTGGTTGTTCTGCACAGAGCTGAAGTTGTTGGGTGTTTGGGGAGGGGGGGAAGGAACAGTCTGTTTAGAAGCATTTGCGGTGGACGATGGAGGGGCCGGACTCATCGTACTCCTGCTTGCTGATCCACATCTGCTGGAAGGTGGACAGGGAGGCCAGGATGGATCCTCCGATCCAGACAGAGTATTTACGCTCTGGTGGGGCAATGATCTGGAGGAACACAAGGTAAACCACGTTAACACCAGTTTCCTGCTGAAGTGTGGCGTACAGAGACAGTCTGCCTGCAGACACAACTCACCTTGATCTTCATGGTGGATGGGGCCAGGGCTGTGATCTCCTTCTGCATCCTGTCGGCGATGCCGGGGTACATGGTGGTACCTCCAGACAGCACGGTGTTGGCGTACAGGTCCTTACGGATGTCGACGTCGCACTTCATGATGCTGTTGTAGGTGGTCTCGTGGATTCCGCAGGATTCCATACCTGTGAGCAGAGGTATGCTCGTCAGCAAGGGATGTTAAAAACACATTTTCTCTCAAGTTGGAAGTTGTTAAAGTTAGAGAACATACCAAGGAAGGAAGGCTGGAACAGAGCCTCTGGGCAACGGAACCTCTCATTGCCGATGGTGATGACCTGACCGTCAGGGAGTTCGTAGCTCTTCTCCAGGGATGAAGAGGAGGCGGCGGTACCCATCTCCTGCTCGAAGTCCAGGGCGACGTAGCACAGCTTCTCCTTGATGTCACGCACGATTTCCCTCTCAGCTGTGGTGGTGAAGGAGTAGCCACGCTCTGTCAGGATCTTCATGAGGTAGTCTGTGAGGTCACGGCCGGCCAAGTCCAGACGCAGGATGGCGTGGGGCAGAGCATAGCCCTCATAGATGGGCACTGTGTGGGTCACACCATCACCGGAGTCCATGACGATACCAGTGGTACGACCGGAGGCGTACAGGGACAGCACGGCCTGGATGGCAACGTACATGGCGGGGGTGTTGAAGGTCTCGAACATGATCTGGAAGGACAAAAAGGGAAAACTTAGAATCTATACAAGACTTCTCAGGACTTTGTGGCCACTCCACTCACTACATGCATTAGAGTGAGCTTAGGACTGCAGTTAGTAGAAAAGGTGCAGAAACTACATTCCTTCACACTTGTGCATGTAACTCTTCTTCAGAACTGAGCAATCAGCTCTGCTAAATCTTAGACACTAGTGCAAATAAAAGCACACAAGAGACCTGTTGATGATAGATCATCTTATAGGAGAGAGATCCTAAATGAGGAGGAAGGAGGAAGTGAGAATGGAGAAGTGACCTTAGGAGGCACTAAGCAACTGTAAGTTCAGCTTTGTGTAAGCAAGTATGACATGTACCTGGGTCATCTTCTCCCTGTTGGCTTTGGGGTTCAGAGGGGCCTCTGTGAGGAGGACGGGGTGCTCCTCAGGGGCAACTCTCAGCTCGTTGTAGAAGGTGTGATGCCAGATCTTCTCCATGTCATCCCAGTTGGTCACAATACCGTGCTCGATGGGGTACTTCAGGGTCAGGATACCCCTCTTGCTCTGGGCTTCATCACCTACATAGCTGTCTTTCTGGCCCATACCAACCATCACGCCCTGAAAAACAAAAGCAATTTTAATACTTTAAGAATCCCACATTGTTTTTCCACTATTGATCTTTATTACAAAAAAAAGGTTTAATTTAGGTTTAAATATTGTGCCCATTACCAACCTGATGCCTTGGGCGACCAACGATGGATGGGAAGACAGCACGAGGGGCGTCGTCTCCCGCGAATCCGGCTTTGCACATACCAGATCCGTTGTCAACAACCAGTGCGGCGATTTCCTCATCCATGGCTTAACTGTTGAATACAAATGGAGGAACCCGTCAACCAAATCTCACTCAAACCAGTTTGTCTGCAGTCAAGTTCCACTTCCTGTTCCTGGCTGCAGTGTGCTGAGGCGGCCACTAGGTGGAGCTCGCAGCCCACATTCCGACCACAGACAAAAAGTGCTGCTGCATTCTGTTGTTACCATATAAGGACATGGTTCGGTTTTGAGCAGCTTTGCGGCTACCGGCAGTGTGGCACGCGGCCAGAATACGGCAAGAAAAGAGGAACAGTCGACATTACGAGACCCGGCGAAGCCACTCCCTCCGGTTCACTAGATGTACGCTCCTTTATCCCCTTTCTATAGTGAGTCAATTACACCCCCTCCCTCGTTAAAATATCTGATTCAATGCCACTGCGTCATAGTTTAGCCAGACTCAACTCGGGCAGGCCGTCTGACTTGACCATGTTTACATTTAAAATGAATAAAAAGTAGGTTCAAAGGCATTTTATGCCCAACTTGAACTGCCACTCCCAGGCAGAAGAAAATTAAGTTGCACAATGAACTTCTGGCTCTCCATTTGTCACAAGGGCAGGGCCAACTCACTATTTCCTGAAAGCCACACCTTTACCACTTCAGTCACGCGCCATTCTCGCCCCTTCCATCTCCAACTGTCAAAGCGACGATTTTTAAGGGTTAGTCATCATTTAACTGATGTTTTAAATAAAATTTTAGTTTCGTGAACTTCCCCTTCGACGCCACTTCACAAGAACTGGTTCAGAGTTACGAAAGTAAATGCACAAAGTTGGTTTTATTTAATGTTGCGCGAGAAGCGACCGTTAGCGCTTTGAGCTCGAAGGGCGTGTTAGCATGATGTGGCTAAAGCTCCGATGCTAAAGTAGGTCACACCCCGCTAGATCAGCCGCACAAAGGAAGCAGCCTTGATCCAGACAAGCCCGGGTCAGAAGTGTTAAACCAACGCAAGACTACAGTTTCAAGCTACCCACAATTAAAGGACATGTTAAACACGGCATGAAGCCCGTTACAAGCGGAATCAGCGTTTTTATAAATCTTTTAAAACCATAAGCCGGTCACAGATAAAGCATTCACATTCATCGGGGTTTTTTTGTAGCTTTAATAGCGATGTTGGGCAATTGATAGCTTAAATGATTATTGAATAGTGGGTTTATTTTTTATGCAGATGGCTTTTAGTGACTAGACAAAGAACCTCGTGGTCTGCGCCATTATTGCCGAAAAAAATTACACAAATCTCAATATTTACGTTTTTTTAAAGACTCCTAAAGTTAGAATAAGGCAAAACACAACTTCCGTTAGCTTACCTTTGGGTGTGGGGGGGCTTTTCGCTTTAAGGGAACCGGTTTCAGGCAAATGATATCCCGCAAGAGGTGCGTGAGTGACGGCGCTGAGAGTGAGTCGGTTAGCTGTGGGTGCTCCGCTTTTATACCGCACCAGCTGTCCGGCTGTCTCCATAAAAGGTAAACTTTCGGAATGGCGCCTCTGATTGGCTGAGCGTCATGCACTGAGGCACGTCGCGTGCACGCTGGTCTCCGTCGCGCGCACGGCTGCGCTCGAGATTCGAAGGGAGGGAGGCGATAGTAGAGAAGAGCTGGAGAAAATAAAAGGGAAGGGATTGATGTGTTGAGGCCTAGAAGGTCTAATCCCGTGATACGAAGCTTTATATACATATATGTGCTTGTTTGGAGCTGGAAAGCAAATGCTGCTGTTGTTAGCAGTTAGACCACGATTTCAGTTACAACTAGCAGAGCTAAGCATGAAAGGGCTCCTCCCCATTAACGAAAGCTAAGGCCTAAGACTTCCATCTTAACCTCATGTTTCGTTCCCATTTCTCTTCCATTATTGAATTCAGTTTGTTTGACCGTCTCGGAAAACATATGTGCTTTGTAGATCCCAAACCATTCATTATTAAGTGAAAGAAATGAGTCACAGGGCTGAGATGCACTGACTGGGTTATAACCACACTGTCTCAGGCGACACCCTTTGAATTTATTGATCAATGATTTCTAGGGTTAATTTTTTTTTTCCAGTTCATCTTAAGGATCCTTTAGCAGTGTGAATGCTAAAGGGAACAAACTGGTCGCATTGCACTTGTAATGCTGTATCTCTGATGCGTACAGACTGTATCATTGGCGTGCAAGACAGAGCGTGTACTATCTACTCCAACAGGTTTTGGTTTTATATTTTATATTTTAATTGTGATTAAAACGTTTCAATCACATCTTATGTGGTGTTTTTCTAATGCATCTGCTTAAACAAAACAGAGTTTAAAATGACTGAGTGGCCATTTAAATTCTCTGAACTGAGACATGTAGCAACTCCTCTTCCTCCTTCACCACTTCCCCTTCCTCATTAATTGTAATCACTCTAGTTTTTTTTTGGGGGGGGGGCTCAGCTTCTCTTCCTGGATGTCATTCATTGCAGTTCAATTGACTTTAAATGGACATCGACGATCATCCCCAACGTCTCCACGCAGTTTTGATTGTGTACTACACAAAAAACTGGTAACTTCCCCCTAAAACTGCACACTGGATCAGCTCATAGATCGTTTACAATCTACTATAGCTCATGCATACTCAAATGCTCGTTTGACAGAACAGTTATGCTGACTTAGAGTTTGGACCCAGCAGGTTTTGAACAGGGGAAGGACGGGTGTTTTGGTGATCAAAGGTCTGCAGATCCCACTTACTGATTTACAGGGCTGTGGTAATGTCATGTTTCTATGATGGGGGTGGGTCTCGTTTACTAGTTGAACAGATTGCAGAATAACGCTGGAAGCAATGTTTCTCCTTGGTGATGCCGTAATGACAGAAACAGGGATTGGCTGGGAAATATTTGATCCTGCCTCCAGGGAATCCCTCAGGATTCTCACACGTTTGCTGCCTTGTATTGTATCTACATGTTTGAACACAAATGAATGAACCGCGTTATCGTTTCTGCCCGCGTTATGTCAAACTCCATTCATGCCTACATGGATTTGGTTTTTGTTTCTGTCATCAGAAACGTAGCTGAGCAGGAATTTAGGTGTATATACACGTGAACTGATTTATGGCCACGAGTGGAAGGTCTCTGGTTAAGTACTGTGTTATCAACATGCGCTCACTGGGAATCTGTGCTCGCCAAGTGCTTGGAATACTGTCCTGGAAAGACTCCCTCTCATGTATCACAACAGTGTGTTTTGTGCTTACTGCAAGCTAAATACAGGATCTGTGAACCTGAGTCTGACTGCCAAGGTTGTTTCTGCCTTAACACAAGCTTTATCTGGATTTTTCATCCTGACAGGAACTCATACACAGTCACTTGAGGTTTTGTGTATAATTATCATTACTACAATTATAGGTTGTCTGAACAGGCTATTTGTAAAAATATGTGTTTCACTACTGAGACATCTAAATGGAGGCTATATTTGTAATTTACAGCTACCGAGTATCAGGGAAAGAAGATAACTGACAAAGTATTTGTGTAAATAAAAACGAGAAAAAAAGAACGATATGTATATAGAAAACAGACTTGACAAAGAATTTCACAAAAGGCCAGACTCACTATGAACACATTTGTTTCGGAAACCAACTTTAAAAGGCTTTGAAATTGGGGAATCCATTACCCAAAGCATAATGCTGCCACTTCCATATTCAACAGTGAGAATTTGTGGTTATTATTTGAAAAACTATGAATAAATAGATTTTGTTTCTGCAAATTATTATCTCATATTCAAAAAGCAACAAAAAAAAAAGCAATTTTTGTTTTGAAAATGATTTTGAGTGACATAGCTAAAATGGCTTCAATGTAATTTTTATTATATAAGAGTAATCAGTATGGCACTGCTTCCTTTTTGTGTAATTTGAATATTACCTCCAAAATGTAACACTTGGCAGGCCGGTCTAAAAAATGGGAACAGAATGAGAAACACTAATTCAAAAGGCGTGATGTGTTTTATTTTTAGTAGTTAAAAAACAAAAATCTCCCTTCAACCTGCCCATATTTACAGTGAGGGAGATAATTCAGATTTTTAAAATGACTCATTTAGTCAATAAAGACTGAACATAGTATATTTAAAAGATGAATTTCTATAGAGGGTTTTTAAATGCCTGTTTAATACAGGTTACAGTAAATATGGAAGCAATTGAGCCAACTTACGTTGCTACTCTAAGGTAATTTTCTATGTGTAAAACCTTAAAGTATCATATCCTTTTTTGTGGGAGCTTCGCAACAAATGTTTGTAAAACAGTCTTTGCAATTCACATTCCTCAGAATACACCACTATTATTTTATCTAAAACCTCAATGTGTTGTTTAATCGTGGCTGAGTTGATTTATACTTTTGAAAAGTTGCCAGTGTTCAACTGAGACAAACAAATGGCAAATATGTCTTTATTCGAGCTTCATTGTTCAGGAATTATTTAGCCAATTAGAGCCAATTAGCTACAACCTTAAATGGATCTGCGGTTAATTTAGTTTAGTTTTATTGTAAGACCTAAAGAATTTTTTCACTTGCCGACTTAAACACAAAAAAATCATTATTTGGAGTAACTAACAATACAAGTGGGATTCATAGTAGCTGATAAGGATTGAGAATTGTTAGTGTAAGATGACGGCAACGAAACACAAACCTGTACCATTTTTTTTAAGGATCTAATTGTTAAAGAACATTTTGCACCAACAATGCTTCAGGTTTTACCTTCCTTTGAGTTCATTTGTAGCTGCTTTAACAACCAATTATTGTTCTACCGAGAGGAAATGTAGTTATACGACTACGATAGATAATATAGAGAATTAGAAGGCCAATCAGGGGTCATAATCTCTTGTAAACGTTTGCTTACACAGTTCAGAACAGCAATCAGGGAAAATGTAAAACCCTTTAAGGACTAAAGTAAACGATTTAATCAAACTACATCTAAGATTTTAGCATATTTGAGACAATTTATTCCGTTAAAGTTCTAAGAAAAATATGCAATGTTTTTTTTTGTTGGTAAATGGGTGTAGAATAAGTATAACATTAAACAGGATAGTGTGAAGCAGAAAATAAAAAATGTAGATTTGAAATGACAAAACAGGAAAAACGTACCCAACACAAGGAATCTGCTAGATTAATTTAGGAGGATTTACATTTCAATTCTCTTCTTGAACACCTTGAATTTACTGCACACTGCAAGAAGCTTATTTTCCTATAATGTGGTCATACTTATATCTCCAGTCACGTATATTCTGTTAAAATAAAACCTAATGTAATCACTGTTTTGACTGTCTAAAGTTGGGCATTACCAACACTGTGAAACAACATCATCTCCAATTTTATTAGTTGTATGCAAGTGGGTTTTTAGGCTGTTTAATGGCAGCAAAGCTCTGATCAATGGCTAGAACTAACAACCATTTTATTGGTTTAAACAGGCTCACACAAAGCGATCTTTGGAATTTCGCTTGGTGTCTTTTTGAGCCATGATTTTTGCCAGAGACTCGAAGGTGCTTTGACGTCATCCCCTTTTCTCTTGTTGTTAGTAAACCAACCAGTTGGCTGAGAGCTGTACTTCTGATGCACCTGCCGGTTTGTCAGCTTTGTCACTCCCTCTGACGATAATCTCTTCCAACCATGGCGTTCTTTTCTTTTAAATAGGTAAAGATGGCATAAATGTTTTCTATTCACAGTCCAACGAGGCCAACCTCCCAAAAATGTCCTAAGCTAGCCTGTTTTCCTCCACATGTTTTCTATGTATGTCTGCTTCCTCTTTTTTGTCACATGAGTAGTAACTTGGATAACATGTTAGGAACTGGTCATTTAACTAAACTTATATTTATTTTATGACGATTTATTGGGACTGATTAACACAAAGTAGTGTATTTCAGATGCATCTACAAGTAAAATTCGAATGAGACAAGTACACAAGCTCTGGAGGAGCTGCAGAGATCCAAAAGATGTGGGAGGAAGGTTTGTGAAAGGATAATGCTTTTCTATAAAATCACAAAAATAAACTCAGTGTTAAAAAGAAAAACCTCAGCACCTGTAATTGCAATTCGTCGTGAAAGTGTCAAACCAGATCAGGCCAGACCAAAATAGAACAGTCTGTGTGCAGAAACTTTACAATGCAGAGTAAAACCAACTCTGCACACCACAGTGAACACACCATCCCCATGCTGCAACACAGTAACGGTAGGGTCATGCTGTGGGGATGCTTTTTCTGAAACAACGACAGTTAGGGGAAACGTGCAAATAGCTACAAACAGGGAAATGCTGCAAAGGTGCAAAGCTGGCGAGTGGGTGGGAGGTTCCTTTGCTTTACACACAGCAACAACTACAAGGCAATGGTATCGATCGAAGCACAATCATGTGTGTCACAATATATGATAATGCT
Source organism: Orestias chungarensis (assembly GCA_032876305.1). Lineage (NCBI taxonomy): Eukaryota > Metazoa > Chordata > Actinopteri > Cyprinodontiformes > Cyprinodontidae > Orestias > Orestias chungarensis. Next base: position 120,204 of record JAVLVB010000631.1, read on the forward strand.
AACCATGCTATCTGGCTAAATTGAGCTAAGATCTTTTGTTTGTGTTGGAAACAAAATAACAGCAGCAAAGTATGGTTTTAACGTATAGTTCTAACAATAGTATAAGGTTCACTGGTGACATTATGGTATGGAGTAATTTTGGTCTGTGTAATGGATGGCGGGGGGAGCTACAAAAAAGACCTGTTGTAAGTAGGTAAAACTGGAGAGCTGGTGGGGGGTGTGGACATGAATAGGCTAATATTTCAAACCACAAATGCAGACTCACACTTTCCAACATCTTCTGCTTCGCAGTCCTTCCTGGTACTAGCTTAATGCAGAATGCATTAGCAGCAATTAGCCCTGAGAGGCGGGTGAGAGCTGATGGGAGATGCCAGAGGATGGATGGGAAACAGTAAGGCAGAGATGAGAGCTGAATCCATAACACAGGATCTGTGAGATGCATTATGGAAATAAAAAGAACAAGAAATGTTTAATGCTTCAAATTCTAATGCCCACTGTTCAGCTGGATATCGATGTGTGCCTTGTTTAAAAGGGTCTGACAAAACTCTACTCAACTAGATTATGTGGCTGTGAAGCAAAATTAAAGGAACCCTTATTTTGAAGAGTTTGTTTCCTTCTTTGTAAATGAGGGCCAGTGCCTTGATGTGGAAACTATAATCATATGTGAAAGAAGTTTCTTTTTCTTTTCTTGTTGTGGTAACTGGGCTTTTCTTTCTCTTTCTCCTCTGCCCGGTGCCTCGTGATAAAAGAGACCATCAGAGCGGTTGTTTGCCATCTGTGTCTGGTCATAGTTTCAGAGAGGGAAGCCCTTCTCGGTGTCCACCCCCTCCTCCCATGCTCCATAGATCGGCCGTCTGCTGCGTCATTGATACGAGGGTCACCGTGGTGACAGCCTGACTCCAGGCTAGTTACCAGCTGTGTTTTAATGTGTGTGTGTGTGTGTGTGTGTGTGTGTGTGTGTGTGTGTGTGTGTGTGTGTGTTGTGCCTGCCAGCTGGTCAGTTTGTTTGCTTGGGCTGGATTAGCTTCCCATTTACAGCCCAAATTAATTCCCAGACCCCCCCTCTCTCTTTCTTTCTCTCAGATTCACCCAAACAAACAGTTTTCTGGCCACACCCTAAACTATAAATGTATATGAATGTTTTAAAAAGCTACAGTTTCAAAACAGTTGAAATATTTAATTATATTGTTTGGCTGATGTTTTGTTTTTGCCTTGTTTTGTCCACCGCTAAATTTTAAAGCCAGCTTTACACTGAAAACTCTGATTTCAGACTCGTTCATTTCATTACTTGACTCGTTTGAGCCTCACCTAAAGAGCAGCAATATCTTTGTTTTAAATGCTGACTTTTAATCAGAGCTTTGAAAAATCACACAGCCCCTCTTGTTTATCATCTACATGTTCCCGTAATTTTACATTATAGCAGATATTTAGATAAATTACAGTTCTACCTTTCTATGTGACCAGGTGACTCTGAACCCATTCAAAAGATTAAACATTAAGATTAAATCAGCTTTATCTGCCAGGTACATACAGGACATAATAGAAATTTGTTTTGGTGTAATTACACCGAGGCAGCCTTTTGCAGCGCCATGTAAGCAGTAGCGCAAAGGGTCTTGCCTAAGGACCCACACTGGATGCTGTGGTGTATTTTGCCATGGGCTGGATTTGAACCCATGACCTTCCAATTGGAAGTCAGGATGCCAGCTTGTTTAATTATTGTTACGTAAAACATCCCTCATTTTAGTCTCTATTTAAACTTTGCATTATTAAACCAATAAAATAAATAATATTTCTCATTTGTTTTATCATGTAAAGCACTTTAAGTTACCTTGAAGCTGAAATGTGGTATAGAAAAAACCTTGTCTTGTGCTGTGCTGTCCCAGCAAAACCTTTAGGTCCCAGGATGTAGGTATGCTATTTTAAAAAGTAAGAGCAGGTAAACTGCAAAGATGTCTTTTAAAGCTGATGACTGCAGAATGGCTGCCAGAGCAGATACACCTAGCTTGACTCAATAATAAGTAGTGCATAAAGTTACACACAGAAGCATGTTTACCGTAGTTTTACCTGAAAATGTGTTTTATATTTATTCTTTGTTTTGCTTATTCTATATTTTTCATTATGGTTCTTTGGTATGAGCATTACTGGTACTTTTACTTGTTAATAAAACAAAATAAGTTTACTGAAGTGGGTAGTTTGTAAGTGTGTAAAATCTAAGTGTGCTTTTTCAAAAAACTGGAAAAATCCAAGCCCTGTTTTCATTATTATCTAGAAAATCTGTAAAAAGTGTGCAACTTATAAAACTTTGACCACTGCGTTGGATTCAGATGCATTAAAACAACTGCAGTGAAGCTAATAAACCGTCTGACAGGTGGACTATATTAAATATTTGTGATTAAACCTGAGGTTAATTTAGCTTTGGGTTCACCGTGGTTATAGTCCACATAAAATCCATCACCAATGTTTGAGCTGTTAGTTTAAACCACAGGAAGTTCTTTTATTGTAAGGAACTGAGCCCGTTTTAGTCAGGTCACTGTTTTTCTGCTTCCTTCTTTTTTTTTATTACTTTTTGTCAGTGCTTGGAGTCATTTTTCTTCTGTGGGAAGTGCAAACAAAATGTTAAATTTGGCATTACATTGTGAGACCGTTGCCGACACCCTGCCCTTTCAAAAATCATATGATCGTCTGCTGTAAATCTGATTAAAAGCTTGAAGTGTGCAACCTAGTTCACAGTTGTTCGATCAGCCTCGGGCAGTAATGCCCAAGGCTGAAAAAGCTGGTCGTGAAGTGCTGTTTTTACTTGCTGTTGCTCCCTGACACACAAAAACCCTAGGCCCTCTGTCTCCTTTGCTGCTCCTCTTCCTCTTCCTGTACACCCACCTCACATCCTCACGCCGTCCCTGCCTACCATTGGCCCACAGCGGCCGCTGAGGTGCCTTTTAAGGGTGTGAGGCTTGATTCAGGTGAGGTCTAAACCTGGCAATGATGACAGAGCGGCCTCCGTCGCAGACACCATTAAAGGACCAGTGTCTCATCCCGCCTCACCGCATATTTGTATAATGTTGTGCTGACTGTGGCCTGTTTTGCAATGAAGTCCATACGAAGTCAGGCATGCATGGATAATCAGTCGTTTTGAATGTAAAGGGAACTTTGCAGTAGACTTTAGAGTCAATCGCGTAAAAGTGAGCTGACCACATGCACACACAAATGCACAACCCACCCACCCTCCACCGTCCATCTTCAGCCTGCGCGCTCATAGACCCAGGGACACTCATCTATCCTCGACCATCTTCCTCAGTGGGAGGGGTTTGAGAGCTTCCAGCCCTATGATTGGCTCGTTAGGTGGGCTCTGACTGGCTGCGGTCCCTCATCCCTCAGTTAAAGCACAGAGGTCAGCCACCTACTCAGGCTGGGCAGTTATCTTTAGTTAAACATCCATTATGTAACTTTACAACTCACCTTTTCATTTCTATTTCTTGTTCCTCTATATGCTCCTTCATTTCTTTTTATCTTTCATAATTTTGTAGCTTTAAGAAGGATCATATTCAAAAGTCTTCATGCATTTTTTTTTTCCACTCGTGCTGTTCACCATTTGTTTTAGAGATGCATTATCTTAATGTGTAGAGCTGTACTATTAAGTTTGCAGCAGTGCTTGAGTTGTGTTTGCAGTTCCCAGCCTTCTCTGGCTATTTGAATGAGCTGCCTTCTCTGCTCTGATTGGCCGGCCTCAGCTGCCATATATGGACATAGGCCAGCAGCAGAGGCAGGAAGTTGTGCAAAGGAGGAAGTGGAGAGCCTTCTTGTCAAAGAGAAACATGTGCCGGCTGCTGAGGATTCATAAGAACAAGTTTGCCACACCTTTTTATTTATTTTTTTAATTGCATCTCCAACTTTTCGTTTCAGTTTACAATACCTCACCTTATCATTTATGGCACACCTATCTCATTTTCTCCTGATCTGCTCTTGATAATTGTCATTATCTCTCTACTATCTCGCTCTCCTGACTTAGCACCTTGACATACTCGTGTCACAAACGGATTCTCTTAGGAGGCTTTAAAGCCATGGATGGAAATCTCTTAATTACCCACAGCAGAGATCTTACAGCTTAGTTCAGCATGCATGCTACGCTTTACACCCCAAGGGTTTGACCAAGTCTAAGCCGGAGACGTCCGGCGGCAAGACGTAAGGGAGTCGTGCCGGCCGTGGCTCTCTACTGACGTGTGCCTTAATGTGAACCTGCAGGAGGAACATTTTGTTCAGCTGATAACGTACAACTCCTAGTCCTCTGTAAATTCACGTGCTTGTGAAACTCCACTGAATACTATTCATGAAGAGGACACATTTTGGTTTGATCATGGGTTATAATCTGTGACCCTTGACCTGCTTAAACAAGAAGTGAAACCCCAACCAGCTGTTTTGCAAATTTAGCAAAAACAGGTTAAGCACCTTATGAAGGCCTGAAATTGTTATTAAATGTTTTTAAATCTTTTCAGCCATCTCAAGATCCAGTGGGGGTTTTTTTTTTTCAGAGTAGATCTGCCTTAAAACAGTGTTGGCAATAAACACCTGGCCATTAATGTCATCTGCCAACGGTTCTATCTTTGGCCCACTTACAGCCTATGTTGGCCTCATGTGCATCCTCATGATGAATAGATGCTAAACAGGTCTTAGTTCACAAGGAATGTTTTGTAAGGGATACATTTGGGTCAGCTATGTTTACCCTTTATAACCATAACTGATTCTGTTGGTCTTACCTGTGTCTAAAATGCATATTTATTAAACTGTTCATCTTCTTTGCAGATCATCCAGGACCGATGTGGGTTCCACTTATCATCAAGATACATAGTCACTCATCACACATTTACATATACAACTACTTGGATGTTTTAGTTACGGTTAATTACTTTTGAACAGGCAAAACCGAGATAATTAAGTATGAAATAGACTAAACTGATGTAACAATTTCCAAACACCATTCGAGAAAACATGCAAATACAGGGAGAGGTACGTCCTGGCGACTTGGACTCTCTTTGTCATTATTGTCCTCCAAAAAGTGGATCCCTGATTGGAAGGGGCTAACCGCTGTTAAATAAGACCATGAGAAGTCCCTTGGTGTTGAGAGATGGATGCAATGGATGCAGCGTGTACTAATGAACTCTTAAAGATGGACACTATATTTTTTTAAATGATTGGAAAAGCTTTACATCCACACATTGAAACAGTTGTTGTGAAATTGAGGAGAAATGACAATGACAGTTTTGATTTCGCAACCCTTTCACCTCTTTTGTCTCCAAAAAGGCTTGTTTGTGCCGGCAGTAGTGTGTGCTGTGTTGTAGTTTTACAGTCAGGTTATGCATTCCTTGATCGTGCGCGCGCGCGTGCGTGCGTTTGTTGACCTGTGTGTGCATTGTCAAAGGCCACACCTTTTTTGTCAACACCAACGTCCATAAAAGGAGATCTTTAAGTTTGTCACATGACAGTAATTTGAGGAATGCAAGGCTGGTCACATGGGATGCCATCTCAAGAAATCAGTTTCGCCCCTGAGGACAGTCGAAAAGTGTGTGTGCGCGTCTGTGTGTGTGTGACAGGGGGGATTTCACTTCTCGTTCAGTGATGTTTCAGTAACTGGAAACTTTAAAGGAGGAGTTAGTTCCAATTTCCCTGTTTGCTAGAGGAACAAGTTTGTGTGTGTGTGTGTGTGTGTGTGTGTGTCAGCATTTCATTGGGTGTTTGTCGCTTGCTTCAGATCAACTTGACAGTTTAAAGTTTCTGGAGAACCCTATAATAATAATAATAATAATAAACAATAATAATAAAAACATTTCTTTTTTGAGCACATCCTGGCGGTTGACAAAGAAAAAGAAAAAAGATCAGTTTTCAATCTGTGTTTGTGCACAAATGTATGAATGTAGAATTGATCAGCACTTCCTGAAAGCTGTCGCTCTCTGCTGCCGCCTACAGTTACACGCCGCCCCCTGTAACCAAAAACATGCCTTGGTCTTACTGCTCAGAGAAAGAGACTTCCTCTTATTTTTTCCCTTTATCGAGCACCATATACGGTCACCATCTGACAGGTAGACACATTCTACGCAAGCTGAGCCAATGGTGCTGATGAGGCTGACTGAAGCATGTCTCCTTATATGTTTTGCACATCGAAGCGAGCGAGGAAGTTTTGGGCAACAGGCTGGTGAGGATGTTTAGCTCTCATCAGCATGTAGTTTGAAATTTCCAAACAGCTGAATATAGTTCTGGTGTCAGGGTCATTTCAGTTTTTCCCAAGTTAAGTAATATTTCATATCAGACTCAAGTTTCTGTTTCCTTTAACCAACGCTTGGCTTTTTTATTCTGAACCTTTTGTGTTTCGTCGAAGCAGCTGTGCAGCTTTTGGAAAGCAGGAAATTGTTAAACAAACTGTAATTTTGGTTTCCCAAACTTCACCACTACGGACTCAGACCTGCACTGTCCATTCCTGTGATATTGCCACAACCCCCTTTACTTGCTGAGGTTCTGAGAGACGAATCGCCTAAATGGACACTGAGACGTACGAGGCCGGGAAGAAATAAATCTTCCACCCGGTCCGTTGTTTTGTAAATCGTTTCCTATTGCAAGCATTGCTGTAGTTCTTTTCATTCACTTTCTCCTTGGACAGGGCTACTGCACCATCTGTGCGTTCTCGTCGCCCTTCTCTCTTTGTTTTCCTTTCTTGATTCCGTCTTCTTGCTTTTATCGAGATAAAGATGTCGCCTGGCCACCCTACAGTTCCCCCCAGCAGTGTACACAAACTCACTAGCTGACAGAGTCACTCAGGTGACAGATGGAGATGAATCTGAAAGCTAATAAGGTGTTGGAGAGGTAATTGTGTCCGTGCTGCTGTGCAATATTGACGTAAAGGGGGTCCCATAGAGTGTGGGTAAAACAAACGTCATTGTATCTATTTCTATATATCTAGATAAAGATATATTCTTGAACAATCATGGTATTAACCGCATGGTTGAGTATTATCTAATTTTTTCACATCAAACCCCCTCCATTTTCCTTCCTAAAATCAAAATAGAGATGGCAGAGATATATATTTGTCGTTGCTTACTGACAGAATTCTGAAACTTGTGGTGTGCATCGCTTATCAGGCCTCCCAAGTCGATTCTATTTGAAAACGCTTTTAGCTTTAATTGAAGCTCAAGTATTTTTAGGTTTGCCTCTCCATTGAAGTTTTTCTTCATTTTCAATGCAAATTGTGCCAACTCAGTCATATTAGATGGAATGTGAACGAACAGCCAGTTTTGGCTGCAGGGTTTTGGTCTGTGCTCCAGCATTAATACGCACCGTTCCAGTGAATCTCTGCCCGAATGGTATTCTGCTGGAAGACGAAGCTCCGCCCCTAGACTCAAGTTTGTTTAACTGCATCTATCTTCTCATCAACTCTGACCAATCTGACCAGCATGACCTCGTGTTTAACTGATGCACGGATTTTTAGTTTGTCATTACAGCGTTTCTCTCCCCTGTCTCAGCCCGACCATTCTTCTGCAGATATAGAAATGTTTCAGCATGCGCTGAGCAGTGTGTGTCCAGATAACGGCCTCAGTGGGTAGCAGAATGCAAAGATTACATGTGGATGACTTGCGGAGCCGCCATTGGCTACACACCGCAGGTGATCACATGCTGGTTGCCCTTTTAAGGAAACTGCTGTAAACCCTGCACAGCTTGCCTTCTCTCCATCAACTGGTAATTCAGATTTTTTTCCCCTTTCTTTTAGCCTCTCCCAGTTTCACATGCATTCCCCGTTTGAGTAACAAAGCACTTGCGGCACAAAAGAACGAGGGGAGGATAAGAGCAAGAAGTGAGAAGAAGATTTAGACAGGAGGAGTAACGGCTCTCTTGGCTCATCTGACTGTAAGCTGATAGCCACGAACGCAGCACTGAGCTGTTACATAAGAGACAGGCGACACTCTGAGAGCCAGCGTGTAAGAAGCCCACTTTCCTCTCATGTCTGCCTTGTTTGAGGCACAGATAACTGGGTTAGTCACACTGACATATTTTCAGGCAAGAGAGGCTGAATGCAGCTGTGGTTCCTTTATGTGTGTGTCTGCTTTACATGTGAAAGACCTCAACTCTGGTTTAAGGGGAATTGGAACCAGTTTATCATGTGATCCAATCCTGGCCGTAATTCACGTATTTTCTTTCTACATCTCGACTCATTTCACAATATTTCCCTGTGTGAAAGTGAAGGATTTCGATAACTCTGTAAAAGGCCACTCAGTCTCTCTCACTGAATGTTTCTGGGTCATTTTCTGACTTCTGTTGAGCATCCATAATCCAGTTCTGCAGAAATGTACAGAAAACTGTTATCCATGTCATTAATATTCAATTGTTTTTTACAGATTTATCATAAATGTCATTTTCTTTTAAATCAAACATTGAACAGAGAAAAAAAAAGCATGAAATATTTAAATGATCTGAGATTTAGATGAAGCTAGTTAAGAGTATTTAATTTGACTGTTTTGATCTTAACCACATGGAAAATTGTCAATATGTCGGCCACAAAACTTTCATTTATTTTCTGTCAATTAAAAATCAGTCAAAAACTTTGTATGGAAAGAAAATTGCAACTATGGTGCAACTACGTATTTGACCTTTTCAAAATTTTGATATTTTGTCACATTATAACTTCAAATTGCAACAAAGCAATGCATGATTGTAAGGTGGAAGACATTTTGTTTTCTTAACAGTCACTCATCTAAAAAGTGCTGCATAAACTTGTATCCAGCCTCCATTACTCTAATGTAAAACATTCCTGGGGGGGTCAGCTGGTGATGCTGCCAGCATCTCAATGTTCTTCACTTTTAGCTTTTTCTGCTTTCTCTGCTACTATTTGTCTCTTCTGTCTCTTCAAACGCCCAGCCGATCATGGAAGATCGCTTTTACTGAACCCGCTTCAGCTGGAGGTTTCTTCCTGTTAAACGTGAGTTATTCCTCTCCACTGTCGCTATGTGCATGTTCAGGATGAGGAATTGCTGTAAAGTCAACACAAGGCAGGCTGTCTAAGAAGTTAATGCTCCAACTCAACGACTCGATTCAATCTGCTAGGTTTCCTAGATTGTAAACTTATTAAACTAATTCGATTAACATGTCCGAATAACTTTATATTTTGAAATTAAATAATTTTTTTGCAGTGCCTTGAGATGACGTGTTGTAAACTAGTTCTACAAAAATAAAATGAACTGAACTGATCTGATTTACATAAACAAAATATGTGAGCCATACGTGCGTCACATGTCCAGCCGCATAACCTTAAAACTGAGATCCTCCATGTGCATCTGCAATAGTATTAGTTTGGTGCTTTGGTCTGCTTCTCTTGCACAATGTTCATGAAACATTTAAAAAAGCTAAACTAAGTACAATTTTTCAGTATTCTGAAGTGATGTTTCTTTTTTAAATTTTGCCGCGTGTTTGCATATTTATTTTTGGATTTATGTGTTTCTTAGAAAGAGGTTCCCCAAAACAAGATTCAAGGTTAAAATGATCAAAATGTCTCTTTTTCACTAGTTCTGAGTTTGCTTATTTTCAGAGAAAATCATAAATAAAGTTTTCTCTTAGCAGGAACGAGTGGAGCTGAAGAACATTTAACAGCGGAAAAGGAAAGAGTTTCCTTGGTGTGGTGTTATGAAAGTTTTGCTACTGTAAGCTTCCAATATTATGTCTATCAGGAACAGAAAGCTGCCTTGTTATTGTCACAATAAAGTTTTTTTCCCCCCCATTTAAGCCGTACGTGCGTCACATGTCCATCCCTGTTATCTTAAAACTGAGATCCTCCATGTCCTTCTGAAATAATAGTATTAGCTTGGTGCTTTAGAGTGCTTCTCCTGCACAATGTTCATCAGACATTTAAAAAAAACGATAGCTGTAAACAATCAGTATTAGCATTTATTACTGTTTTGTCTGCTGGGATGAAACCAGTACTCCCAGTGGGTATCCCTGTAAATGTGGCACCTGGGGTCATATGTTTAAGATTTCAAGATGGCTGACTATGCCAGATGTTGATGATCCCCCACTTGGTGTGTAGTTGAGTGTCAGTGGGGATGTGTGTGAGAGCAGATGGATTGTGTTGGTAACACACACATCAATATTAGTTCCCCCAGTCATCAATTATTGACACCCTGGAGACTGGCACCCTAAAAACATACAAAATCATAAATAATTAATAACAAAAATTAAATAACAAAAATGCATCTTTAAAAATAAAATAATGTATTTATTGTTTGTGTAACACCTATACTTATCTTGACCTATGGGATTCATTTAAGGTGACGTTGTGTCGAGCAAACGTAGTTGTTTTATGAGTATTCTGTTATGACTCGTACAAACACCTCTATTAAATGGCAGCTCTGTGCAAAAACCTGACTCTTTTCTTTCTGTGTAATGAGAGGCCAGCAGACAACAGCTGCTCTTTAGTATGTGTGTGTGTGTGTGTGTGTGTTTTTGTCCACAGGGGGGTCTCCGGCCCTTTGTTGTTGAGAGCATATCATTAGCATCTAAAACTGCTCGTTGGCCATCAAGAGAAAGCGAGGAAAAGCTGAGGCGAGACGGATGCGGAGAGGTGTGCTGATGGAGAGTGGCTGATGGTGGGGGAGGGACCCCCTGGGATCCAGAAGGAAGGAGGTGGCAGAAACCAGCAACACCTGCCAGTTTAGCTTCATCCACTCTCTGTTTTCATGTCTGCTTGTCCAATTTAGATTTCCAGTGACTGTTCTCTGCACAGATCAGAGGAGACCTTTCTATCAACCCCTCCATGACTTAATATATGTGTAGTGCGCCCCTTTTTCCAGTGGAGGGCGCAGAAGAACTCTTTTAGACTGCATGAGAGAGTAGAAGATGGAGATGTTGAAGCTGCCAGTAATGTGGTGCTGAACATTAGAGAAAGAAATACATTTTTTTTTGTTTCAAATGTAAAATAAATGTACACCTTTACTGTAACATGAAAGTAATATGCAAACAGTAAAATAAAAACGCACACGTGTCACCTCAAGTTTTGAATTTTTCAGTATTCCGGTGTGATATTTCGTTTTTATTCTTTCTACGTGTTTGCATATTTGTTTTTGGATTGATCATTTTAGAACGAAATTCCCCAAAACAACGTTCAAGGTTAAGACGATCAAAATTTCTTCTTCTTCTTTTTTACTAGCTCTGAGTTTGCTTGTTGTCAGAGAAATGTGTTCATCCTGACTCAGGCGTAACAATGCTGACAAACCCAAGGGATGAACCTCAGTTCTGTCTGTTGATAAAAAGCCCTAAATCGCTCGTATCTCTGATATGTCACAAAGAAAACCATTAAAATACATAATTGTCATGGAAACCAAGTTCCTCACCGCCTAGTTGCGTTCATTGCTGCTCAAATTCTTTATATCCTGTAATTGTTGCCTTGGCTGTAAATTCATACAAATCAAAGGAAGTTAGGATTGTTCTGGAGCCGTGTTTTGACTTATTAACACTCAATTGAATCACTTAAAATTGCATGTTCTCATGTCTTGAGAGAAATATTTCTCACATCACTTTGTTGCCAAATATGTTCACATCCCTTAAACTTTTTCATTCTTTGTCCTTTTAGGCTAACAAAACTCAATGCTACTATGCATTTTGTTGCATTTCATCATTTTTACAAACTAAATTACGAGAAAACAATTTTTTTTTCTTAATTCAGGGGTATTTTCTTAATCCCCGTAGGTAAAACAATCGTACCAAGGTATAACCTGACCAACAGTGGCAGAAGTTAAAAGGATACATATAATTTTTTGGATAAACATCTAAATTCTGCACCAGCTTTAAGATTAGTTTATAGTATAATTGTATTTTCTAAATAAAACTGGTTCATTTTGGGCAGATCAGCATATCTTCAAGGTGAAGAGAAGAGTTACGAGCTTAAGAGGTAAAGAATGTGTGCAAGGTGTTAAAAGGAAGGAAATCAGTCAGGAAGAAGTACAGCTGACCAGAGCAACACTGTTTATTTGTGAGGGCAGGATGTGAAATCACAGGCACTCGCTGAGAGGCAGGAAGAGGTATTTTTAGTGGCATCCTGATCAAATTCTCCTTCAGTCAGTTCTCCGGGCGCCAACCAACGCCCCCGATCGATTTGGGAAGATGCAAAATCAGCAAATTTTTTAATTTGTAGGTTATCTGCGACCCAGGGAAGGACGATAAAGGACATTTTCAGAAAGTGCAGAAAAGAAGTGAAGTGGATGTAAAAGCAGGGTTATTTATACTAGCAGGGAAACTTAACAACATACGCAGATCAGCATGGAGGGAGTGTCTGCAGCATCTGTCTTCCTCACTGCTGTAAATCTCCTGACTTATCCTTAGGTCTGCCAGATCCATCACTGACACACACACACACACACACACACACACACACACACACACACACACACACACACACACACACACACACACACACACACACACACACACACACACACACAC
>JAVLVB010000631.1:137443-165512 GCA_032876305.1 Orestias chungarensis
GTGTGGCATGGAAGCTGCTCTGCTGCAGACAGGAAAGCTCTGCAGAGGGTGGTGAAGATCGCACAGAGGATTGTTGGAGTCAGCCTCCCCAGCACCACAGACATCTACACCTCCAGATGCAGAAAGAGGGCCACCTGCATCAGGAAGGATCCCACCCACCCAGCACACTCACTTTTTGTTCCGCTCCCCTCAGGCAGGAGGCTGCGGAGCATCAAGTGTAGAACAACCCGTCTCAGAAACAGCTTCATTCCTGAAGCTGTTAGACCCTTGAACTCATCCTGAACAAACCACTGCACGGACTACAAATTTTTACTATACCCGCACTTTAATACCGTATATTCCTATTTTATTTATTTTACTTACTTTACTTCGATTTTATTTATTTTAATTAATTTTTTTATTTATTTTTTTTACTTATTTTATCTATTTTAATATTAGCTCTTGGGTGGAATAGTACCGTGAGTACATAATTTCGTTCCACTTCATGTACCATCATGTATGTTGAATGACAATAAAGAATCCTTGAATCCAAATGGAGACAAACCAGTGGCAGCAGAGACGTGAGCGTTGTGAGCGTACTCGATCCAGGGGAGGTGCTGATTCCAGTCGGATTGGTGGGTAGACGTGAGACACCGGAGGGCCGCCTCGATCTCCTGGTTAAGACGCTCTGTCTGACCGTTGGATTGAGGATGATAGCCAGACGTGAGGCTGGACTTGGCCCCCAGCGCTGAAAATAAATGTTTCCAGACCTGAGAACCAAACTGGGGGCCACGGTCAGACAGGATATCAGCCAGTATACCGTGAAGACGGAAAACATGTTTAACCAGGAGTCGGGCAGTCTGGAGAGCGGATGGTAATTTACGTAATGGGACCAGGTGGGAGGCTTTGGAGAAACGGTCGATAATGGTGAGGATTGATGTCATGCCTTGAGCGGGTAGAAGACCGGTGATGAAATCGGTTGCTATATGGGACCAGAGGCGCTTGGGGATCTCAAGAGGTTGAAGGAGGGCGGAAGGAGGTCTGTTAGTGGTCTTGTTTCTGGAGCAGATGGAGCAGGCTTGTACATAATCACATACATCCTTATGAAGGTTGGGTCACCAGAATTGGCGAGAGATAAGGGCTATGGTCCGACTGGAACCAGGGTGACAGGAAAAACGGGACGTGTGAAACCAGTGAATGACTTGAGAGTGGACTGTGGAAGGTACATACTTTGTTCTCTGAGGTGGGATCCGGGGATGAGGTCCGAGGAGTAGAGCATTCTGGATAATATCCTTCATCTCACAGGATACCGAGCCAACCACACAGTGGGGGGAAAGGATTGGAACTGGATCAGAGATGACTTCGTCCGGGGAGAACTGACGGGAGAGGGGATCTGGTTTTATGTTTTTGGAACCGGATCTGTAAGAGATGGACAGGTTAAAACGGGAAAAGAAAAGAGACCAGCGAGATTGTCGAGGATTGAGACGTTTAGCCGATTTCAAGTATTCTAGAATGCGATGGTCGGTCCAAACTAGCACTGGATGGTTGGCACCCTCCAGCCAATGAAGCCATTCTTCGAGCGCCAGCTTGATAGCCAGCAGCTCTCGATCTCCCACGTCGTAGTTGCGCTGGGCAGGTGAAAAACGTCGGGGAAAAAAAGCGCAGGGATGGAGTTTGCTGTCCTCCTCCGATCTCTGGGAGAGGATGGCTCCAACTCCCAGGTCGGAGGCGTCGACCTCTAGAGTGAACTGACGGGATGGATCTGGTTGGATTAAAATGGGTGCTCGGGAGAAGAGGTTCTTGAGGTCTTGAAAAGCTTTCTCAGCGTCGGGAGTCCAAGTGAATGCTTTCTTTGTGGAGGTTAAAGCTGTGAGAGGGCAAACGGTTTAGCTATAATTTCTGATAAAACGGCGGTAAAAGTTAGCAAAACCTAAACAACATTGAAGTTGTCGTCTAGTGTCCGGTTTGGGCCATTCAGGGACTGCGAGAATCTTTGTGGGGTCTGCTCGGATCTGCCAGCCCTCGAAGATGTATCCAAGAAAGGTTATGGACGATTTGTGGAACTCACACTTCTCAGCCTTGACATATAGACGGTTCTGGATGAGGCGTTGGAGTACTTGTCGGACGTGGGATCTGTGTTGAGGGAGGTCTTTGGAGAAGATGAGGATGTCGTCTAAATAAACAAAAACAAAAATGTTAAGAAAATCACATAGGACATCGTTAATTAAGGCTTGAAAAACGGACGGGGCATTGCATAAACCAAATGGCATGACGGAATACTCAAAATGACCAAGGGGTGTTTTGAAGGCTGTTTTCCATTCGTCCCCCTGGTGTATGCGGACAAGATGATAGGCGTTGTGCAGATCCAGCTTGGTGAAAACTGTGGCTTTGTGAAGGGACTCGAAGGCGGAGGTTATAAGGGGTAAAGGATATTTGTTTTTGATGGTGATATTGTTTAAACCTCGGTAGTCAATGCAGGGTCGGAGCGAACCATCCTTCTTGGTTACAAAGAAGAAGCCCGCCCAGAGGGGAGAAGAGGAGGACCTGATTATACCAGCGGCTAGGGATTCACTGATAAAGGTCTCCATCGATTTCCGTTCTTTATGGGAGATGTTGAAGAGACGGCTGGCAGGTAGAGGAGTTCCGGGCAACAGGTCTATGGCGCAGTCATACAGTGTGGAGGTAGAGAGCAGGTCTTACTTTTACTGAAGACCTGTTTTAGGTGCAGGTATACCTCGCGTATGTTGCTGAGATCCTGGGAATCGATGGAGACATCCTTCTGGGACGCGCTAGGAGGAACGGCGGCCTGGAGACAGGAGGAGAGGCAGTTGGATGACCAGGAGGAAATGGAGCAGTCGAACCAGTCTATAGTGGGGTTGTGGGAATGAAGCCAGTCAAAACCTAAAATAATATGGGGTTGAGATGAGGAAAAAACAAAAAATTAGCGATGCTCTTTATGGTTACCGGACAGGACTAACTTTAAGGGGTCGGTGATGTGGGTGATTTGGACCTACCATCAAGAGCAGAGACTCGGAGAGGGTTATCTAACGGAGAAGTGGCCAGTTGTAATTGTTCGACTAGTGCTTGAGCTATGAGGGATTGTTCGCAACCAGATTCTACTAGTACAGAGAGATTGAATGTTTTCTCGTTATGAATGATGGTGGCAGGAAGGAGAAGACGAGACTGACTAGGTCGCGGGTTTCGGTCCGCCTGTTGCCTAGTATTTACAGGCGGACCCTCTCGGGGAGCTTATCCTTCCTGAGGCTGGGACAGTTGGCAGTGAAGTTACCGGGGGTTCCAAAGTAAAGGCACTCCTTACTCTGCATCCTACTTTGCCGTTCCTCCGGTGACAACCTGGTTCGTCTGACCTGCATGGGTTCCGGTCCCGGGGGTGATGACCTGCGGGGCTCAGGAACAGCTCTGGGAGAGGCTTCCACGGGTAGGGGCGAAGGCTGAACGACTGCGGAGGCTCGGCTGGCAGATATTCTACGGTTTCCCCTTAAACGGTCTCTCTCTGTCAGACGGCCGTCAACTCGAGCAGCCAGAGCAATAAATCCGTCTAACGTGGGAGGCTCATCAAAAAGGCTAGTTCATACTGCAATTGTTCCTCTAAAGCAAAGTAAAATGTACTCTTTAAAGCACGAGGGTCCCAATCTAACCGAGCTGCCAGTTCTGAACTCTATGGCAAACTCGGCGATCGTCCTACAGCCTTGTTTTAATTTCTGTATCTTCCGGGAAACTGTTAAATAATCTGACTCATGGCCAAAAACCATCATAAATTCCTCCTTAAAGTCCTGGAAGGACAAATTGAACTCAGGGTAGCGGTGAAAACGTGACTCAGCCCATTTCAGCTTAGTTTCGGACAACTGACCGATAACAAACGCTATCTTGGCGTCATCATTGAGAAAAAGTGCGGGGAGTGGGCAAAAACCAACAAACACTGCATCATAAAGCCCTCACAGCCGCCAGCCTTACCTGAGTATCTTTCAGGAACCGGAAGTGAAACCCCTCGGGACACCGGAACCGAAAGTTGAAAAAGCGGAAGTGGCGGCGACGGGAGGAACTGAAACGGTAGCGCCCTCGTAAGGTGGGGGAACCAGGTCGGAGGGTTTTGGGACAAGATTTTGGAGGAGGTGAGTAATCTGATCCAGGGTCTGATTGGTGGTGGCTTGTTGTTCAGTAAGTGAAGGGAGGACGGACTCGTCGGAGTGGAGCATGGCAGATTGGTTAGTGATTACTCTCCTGAGAGTCTCTTGTGGGTCGGCTTGGTCTGAGTGTTCTGTCATAATGATTAGGCTTCTGACCCACATAAACAGAGAACTTTCAGGAGAACAGTTATAATGAAATTTATTGTTGTGTATTGGGGGTGAAATCCGGCAACGGGAGGCAGCGGGAAGCGGTGATGTTCGGCAGGATGAGGGTGAGATCCGGTAACGGGTAACAGCGGGGAACGGTGATGTTCCGCAGGAAAGCAAGGACAACGGGACAGTGGGGAATGGCAGGAAGCACGGAGCGCACGGCGACTTGGGAGACCTGTGACCACCGAGATGGGGGACAGGACAGGTGAGTCGTTGTAATATTGAGAGAAGGATGATATTGGACTGATCTTACTTGATGGTTGATGGATGTTGACGCCAGGGGGGAAGACTGAGAGGTGAGTTCCAATCCTGCGGTGGGAAGCGGAGAAGTTGTCCGGGGAAGTCTGCACGCCGGATGGAGTGATGCTGGAGCGGGCAGATCGAGCCGAGCCAAGAGGAGCGGAGAGACCAGATGGATGTGAGGAACCGGAGAGAGATCTTGTGGGGAAGGAGCTCGGGAGATGACGGGAACCTGAGGTGAGCACAATGTTGTTAGGAGCAACAGGAAAAAGGGAGCAACAAAGTAGCAAACAAAATTGTAAAAACTAGAGAACTACTGGAGACATAACTAGAGCACAAGAGAACTACAAAAATACATGAAACACTAGAAATACATGAAACATTAGAGAAGGCGCTGAGACAAGGTTTACCAGGAGTAACAAACACTCAGGCGTCGAGTAGCTGGCCCACCACTCCTCTTATACTGGCCCAGCTCGTCAACGCCAACAGGATGCACCTGGGGTGGCAAACACTCCAGCAGAGGGCGAGCACGGGTGACCCCTTGTGGACAACTGGAGAGGTGCTAAAAGGAACTCACCCTGACACTTTGGCCCTTTTTCACATTTTGTCTTAAACTTTGATGTTATTAATAGCTAACAGACAAAAAAATTAGGACATTAGAGTGTATTTGCACCCCTTTTCGCTGATTGCCACTAAATAAAATCCAGTGCTTTTAAAAGTCAATAAGTAAACAGAGTTTATCCGCGTGTGACTAATTATCAGCACAAATCCAGCTGTTCTGAGAAGCCTTTTCAGGTTTATTAGACAAGATCATACTGTACTATACTTGCAGTAATTGAATGTGGAGAGCCCTATTTGTAAAAGTTCAAACATGGTGGTGGCAGCATCGTGTGAGAATGACTTTGTTCAAATGGGACATGGAGGTCTGTCAGAGTTCAAAAACCTGACAAAGGCTGCAAAAGACTGAGATCCCAGTCCCTTATATGTGAAAAATCACACAATAAAACCATGTACCACAAGTGAGGTGATGCGAGTTACAAGAAAAATCACATGTACGCATCATGATTCGGAGGGACACGAAAACACATGTGATTCCGATGTTTTTACATATTTTGATTCCCATTTCCCACATGTTTATCAGGTGTTCTGTTTGAGTGTTTCATCTTCCATTCACATCTAAATCTTGTGTATGACGTATTTCTCATGTGTGTAAACGTGTTGAAATATGTGAAGCCTCCGTGAAAACGTGTTTAACCACTTTCCGATTCTACATGTGCTACAAGTGAACTTTAATTGTGTCTCCTTCCCCCCAAAAATGGTCCAGACTCAGATCCAAATGAGATTCTGCGACAAATGTCTATTAGTATTTGTTTATTGAAGAAGTTTTTGGCATAATTCTCATCTCGAAACCTGCAAATCAGGTAGATCTACAGTCTAAAAGCTAAATTAGCTTCCATTCCCACAAGCATGCCCCACTTTTAAGATTTTTGCACGTTAAAGATCTTTTAAAATGCTAATAAAACAGATGCTAGTTTGTGGCTTTAATGTGACACAGTGCATAAAGACTTTAGCAAGGATTGTAAGATTAGATCCTGTCCTGAAGGCAGCATGACACAACATATTATTACAATAACCTTCATCTGGTCTGTTACATGGTGAAGGAAATAACATCCTTAGATGTTGCTCATGTGAAAAGCCTAAATTCTCCTAAATCTTTACAAACTAAATTTAGGATTCATGTTTCCCAACGTCACATCAGAGCAAGTCAGGTGATTTTATTATAGCAGCACTGCTGGGTGTGAAAATGCACCCAGATCTAATTTGTCTGAAGACGTTCTTGTGAGGATTGGATTTATCCGGGCTGCAGGGGAATCGGGCAAACATGGAAAGTTGGCTCGGATTGCATTTAGGTAGTCTGATTTCTTTCTGTTTTGCAATTACAGTTAAACAGGAAGCATTTCCTGCCTGCTTCCAAACAGAGCAGCAGATTGTTGCAGCAGTCGCTCTGTTTTCTCCTGTAACATAAAGTGCTGCCTGCAGGAAAGACAGAGAGTTTAACATGTAACCGATGTGCGGTTGAATCTTTGCTAAGCCAGAAACAAATCATTTGCATCATGATGCAGCAGAATCGGGACATCTGTCATGAGGACAGTGTGCAAGTCCAACAACGCCTCCCCCAAGTTTTGTGTCCCAACACCAAGACAATGATAAGGCCATGGAGCATCTCTGTTCTGTAGAGAGCGTGCCGCCGATGTTTTAATGGGCTCCAGAGCTTTGTGCGCCTCAGTATTCGTGTGTTTGTGTGCATGTTCATGCAGCGTGGAGATGGCAGCATGATCTGTTTGGCCTCTTTGTTTATTAGACCGGGCCCTTGCTGCCCTCTGATGCACGCCGGCGACATAAATGGATCTTTGTCCTGGGATACACACCCAGCCCGTCCTCATGATTTGAATGCTAAATCCGTCCGATTCATGAAAAACCGATATAATTTGGACATCTGATGGGAAACTATTTCCCTTCATGTGACTTTAGCCACGCTGAATACCTCCGGTACGATCTACATGACTGGGGAATTAATATAACAAAATTCTGTAAAAGTTACCGGCGCCAGACCAAGGTATATGCGATCTATGCTACTGCTTAGCTGCTTAGCTGGTTAGATTAGCTTAGCTAGAATTTTGAATTCATTGAAATATCAGTTTACAATAATCTGTATTTCATTCTCATAAAATTATAAATATCAAATTTTAGAATATTGTTCAAAAATGTCACTTATATGAAAATGTCACTAGTTGTCAATCAACCAACAAAAAGCAATTTGTTTGTGTGACCTCTTTTCTCTGCCTCTGCTTAGTCTGTACTTGAACTCAAAAATGTATTGAAAAAGACATTGACAAAACAATTTAGTTAATACAAATGTTATGAATAAGCAAAAACTATACCTAACTGGAACTAAATCAGGAAATTATAGATATAATATCCCTTTTTTCATGTTTATGATCCTGAAAACAGCCTTATTTAACTGTGCATATACCAACTGAGTATTATTATTATTATTTTATTTTTTTTCTTTTAAATTCAAAGCTGATTTTATTGTTTCATTTTCTGATCTTTTTTCTTATGTAAAGCACTTTGAATTGTCTTGTACACGAAAGTGCTATACAAATAAACTTGCCTTGCCCTTGCCTTGCCTATTTATTAACCTTGCAAATGCAAACTGATGGGAAATTATTTAAAATTAATAAACTATTATGCAGCTCAATGGTGTGATTATTTTGTAATACTACTCGCCTTTACACACTTTTTCCTTCTACTCAACCCTCTGTTACGATTACTTCACTTTTTATGTTGAATGAATTAACTAAATAAACTAAAAAAACAAACAAACAAAAGAATGTGTTATTATAGATAT
Organism: Orestias chungarensis; assembly: GCA_032876305.1. Classification (NCBI taxonomy): domain Eukaryota; kingdom Metazoa; phylum Chordata; class Actinopteri; order Cyprinodontiformes; family Cyprinodontidae; genus Orestias; species Orestias chungarensis. The sequence goes on from JAVLVB010000631.1 coordinate 145,433, forward strand.
AAGCGTGCGTTAGACAACAATGCGCTGTTAGTCTAAATCGTTTCTGCAAGCAAGCAAAGACTAAAGAAAATAAGACATTAAAGGAGATTAGATTTTCCTTACTGACCTTCAAACTTCCTAATTCATTTAAATTAAATGCATTTATTTTACAAGAAGGAATAATTTTAATAACACATTTCAATTAATGGAAGAGTTGCGTTTAATGTGCTTTTTGTTTTTGATTGAAATAAATGTTTTGGTTTATTGAGATGCTTTCAACCGGATGTGGAGAAAAAGAGAATCCGGTTCTCGCATCTTCATCAACTCCCAGATTGTTTCTCCTTTGGGATGCTTCAGATGGGGGCGTGGTTTGCGGCGCTACGTCACTGATGCTTATAAAGGCTGCAGCTGTGGCGACGCTCTCGCGCTGCTGAAGACATCAGAGCATCGAGGACCGGCAGGCGCGCGCGCTCACACTCCCCCCCCCTCCTTTAAAACAAAGAGAAGCACGCGAGGCAGCAGAGCATCCCTCCCCCGCCTCGCGCATCCCCTTGTTTCAGAGCAAAACCGGCCCCCGAACCGACGGCCATGACGACCAACGGGTCCGCCAACGGAACCAGCGACATGCTGCAGATCCAGTTCGGCCTGATCAACTGCGGGAACAAGTACCTCACCGCGGAGATGTTCGGCTTCAAGATCAACGCGTCCGCCGCCAGCATGAAGAAGAAGCAGATCTGGACGCTGGAGCAGAGCGGCGACGACGCCAACGCCAACGTCTTCCTCCTCAAGTCCCACCTGGGTCGCTACATCGCCGCGGACAAGGACGGCAACGTGACGGGGGACAGCGAGACCCCCGGGCCGGAGTGCCGCTTCGTCATCACCGCACACGACGACGGCCGCTGGTCGCTGCAGTCCGAGCAGTTCGGCCGCTACCTGGGCGGCACCGAGGACCGCATCATCTGCTTCGCGCAGAGCGCGTCCGTGGCGGAGAAGTGGAGCGTGCACATCGCCATGCACCCGCAGGTCAACCTGTTCAGCCTGACGCGCAAGCGCTACGCGCACCTGAGCGACCGCGCCGACGAGATCGCCATCGACCGCGACGTGCCGTGGGGCGTGGACTCCATGATCACGCTGGTGTTCCGCGACCAGCGCTACCACCTGCAGACCTCCGACAACCGCTTCCTGCGCAACGACGGCGCACTGGTGGCCACGGCGGACCGCAGCACCGGCTACACGCTGGAGTTCCGCTCCGGCAAGGTGGCGTTCAGGGACTGCGGCGGCCGCTACCTGGCGCCGTCCGGGCCCTCCGGGACCATGAGGTCGGGCAAGAGCGTGCGCGTGGGCAAGGACGAGCTGTTCGTGCTGGAGCAGAGCCACCCGCAGGTGGTGCTGACCGCCGGGAACGAGAGGAACGTCTCCACCAGGCAAGGTGGGTGTGATGCTCCGGATGAACGTGAAGGAATGTGAGCCTGCATCCCTCCTCCTCCTCCTCCTCTGAGCATCCTCAGTGAACCGTGCAGGACCCTGGTCCATTCACACACACATCTGATGTAAGGCCTGGTGTAACAATCACAGACACAGCAGGTCACATCTGTGGCGTCCGTTAGCTCTGCAGAGAAGTGGAGGAACAATGGTGGCCAAATTAAAATGACCTTTCCCCTCCCAGTTCCTGCCTCTTCTCTGCTTCACATGCTTTTATTTTCTACCCCTTGGTATATCCCATAGTTACCCTGCTATAGATGATCCTGCATTAAAATGCCTCAGATATATGGCCCCCTCTGACCTCCATCTTGCTTTATTAAACTCTACAGCATAGAAGGTTGTCTGCTGAAGATCCTGGTTGTGGGATTTCTGGCCTTTCTGTTTCGTATTTGAGCTTCCAATCATCAGTCAAGATTTGATGGGTCTCTAGACATGTAGTTTGTATCATGGGTTCATGAAGTTCTGTTGCAGATCCCACATGAAATAAGACATGACCCAATCACCTGTGTCTCAAACGTAAAATTTAAGGGCATGGAAATGTTTGCTTGGACTGAGATGGACCAGTTTTCCATGAGTTGTTCTTATTTTGGTCCATTCACAACTGATTGATTGGTTGAGAATGTTTCTAATTCAGCTGGTTTAACGGTTCGGATCCTTGTCGGATGAGCTTAAAGTCCAAGTAAAAGAAAAATCGTTGGTTAGAAACTAGAAAAAGGTTCTTCGTGTTTAACTTGATGCACCCGTACTCCAGACATCCCTGTCAGCTCTCCAGACCTTTAAATACGTCTGTTTTGCCTTTTTTTCACAACAGATTTGGTTTTCCAGCTGCTCAACTTGGCAGAGATGCAAGATTGTTTCTCCATTTTCGTCCTTCCTCTTTTAGGCCCCGTAACATTTGTTCCTCCTCTCCTTCCCCAACGACCCTGTGATCCCACAGCCTCCAGCTGGCATTGTTAGCGTCCCTCATGGTAAGATGGTGACGCTGTTAGGAACCGTGGCGGTTTAGAACATCTGAGCGGATCTCTCAAAGCAAGCGATGTTTGATTCGGTGTCTTGAACGCATCAGTGGTGCAGAGATGGAGAGGTCGGCCCTGAAAGCAGCTGCTTGCGTTGAATGTAATGATTGACAGGAATGTGTGACTGATCTCCGGATCCATATATGGCGTTTGGTTGGAGGTGCTCTCTGGGAATGCAGCGATGCATCATTTTAAATTTCCTGCTGCCAAGTCTCCATCACCCTGGGAGCGGCTTGCTGTTTCTTTTTTTTTTTTTTTTTGTCAGCTTTTGTTTCTGGGAGCAGCCGCAGATCTTTGGCACCGCCCGCCGTCTCCGGCACAAAATGGAGGCTGGCTAACAGAGGAGAGGGTCAAACTAAAATGCACCAACACGTAGATCTGCAGGACTCTGTGAGTGAACACGGATCATTTTTCGTACCATAAATCTGCCTCTGATTACAGTGTGTCATCCCTCCCATCCTCTTAAAGGGTGTCTCCTTGGCGACAGATCTGAATGAGAGCCACGGTTATACTTCATACATCCCATAGTTTGCTGCTCGGCTTAATTTGGAAATTGCCTTACTATGAAAAACTGGTTAAAGGCTCATTTATAATGGAATTTAAGGGACTGCACAGACTTGCCAGAGAGGGAAAAATGTATTTATTTACAATGTCACATTTTCAACAATAAAATGGGAAGAGTCCACATAACAGACTTCAGCTCTGGTAGTAATACAAGAAACTTGAGCACAATCTAAAAGAACAAGGCATTAGAGAAGCCTTGTTCTAAATATTGTCTTGCTCAGACAAACGAAGACATGAAAGGGTGAATAAATACCAAATGATATACAAAGATTCGAATGGGAAATTCTAGTAAGAATGGTGCCAATCAGGAAGCTATGAATAAAAAAACAATACTGGGTCAGAACTATCCACATCTCATCATTGGAGAACACGGGAGACGTATTTAACCAATGATCTGCACAAGCTTTCTAGGCTTTCCAGATGTTTTAAGTTTGTATTGGTGGAGCAATGAAGGCTTGGCATTTGATGACCGTGGAGACTTGGTGACCAGTACGTCAACGCTTTGCCCTCCCCAACCCCCGTCTTTCGCTCTCAACCGTCCGATTTACAACGCAGCGGATCCCACAGGTGATTCTGAACTCTCCCCATACGTGTGTGAACCAATCATGCAGCTCGAAGCCTCTCTTGAGTGGCTCATCTCTTCAAGGCAGTTCACCTCAGTCTCTGTTTTGCGTTTAGTTCTGGAAATTGAATACAGGGGGCTATTGTTAGCTTTTTACGTTTGCCTTTGTATGGTGTGAACAAAATCACTAATGTAATTAAAAATTGGCTGATTTCATAGTTGTTTCTGCATTGCTAGTTTTAAAAAGTGGGAGGTTGCTTAACGTCCATTTTCTCCTCTTCGTTTAAGTATGAGGAAGACTTCCAATCTGAAATCTCAAAGGTGTAGCATTTCTGTTGGTTGCTTGAAGCCTTTCCTGCTTGTGGGTAATTAACCCTGTTAACCCCGGTATTGATTTTTGCACACTGTAAGCAGGGAACCAGAATCCTAGCAGAGACTGTGTGCTTTTTCCCTCCAATGATGAGGACTAAATGCTAAGTGAAATTAAACTGGCTCCAGATGTTCAGCAAAATACAGCGGTTGAAATCTGTGGGCCGGGCAGACCTGAGCAACTGGGCTTCATTAGCAGTGTGAGTTTTTTTTAGACATCAGGGCAGCTAAAGTGGGTCAATCCAAAATGGTTTTTGTCCAATCAAGGGTACAGCTTTGAATTTCTCTTAACTTTAGACGAGTAAAAACCACTATCTCCATTAAATACCCTTCTTTACCTTCAGTTTTGTGTTAACAATTATTATTATTCTTATATTACTTTGAAAAGTGTTCCTTGGAAAATATATCTGTGATTCATCTAACTTTTTAAAATGTAATTCCCAATTAGTGAGTCTGCTGAGATCAAATAAACTAATACAAACTGCATTTTAACACCACTAACTGCCTAGATTTTCATCCAAATGACGAATGTTCTGCAGACGTTACAGCGGTCCCATTGTTTCTCATCCAAGTTTGAGCTGGTGGCTTTCAGGGCGACCAATAATAAACAGAACACTCTACGCTGTTGCCTGTTTCCGGTTCATAACGTCCACTTTTCTCATCAGTGGCCACAAATTCCCAGAGAGACGCTTTAACGACCCTCATGTGGTCCGAGCCGGAATTATCAGTCAGTCCGCCCGTAGCTCAGCGGCTCTTAAAGCGGCTCCAGTCTGTTCTTTTGACTTGTTAGCAGTCTGCTAAATGGATGAAAGCCCCTCGCATCCGGTCGGCTTCTGGGTGCGACCACCGGCCGTGCCTTGTAAATACAGCCTATATTTATTTTGACGATTTACTTGGTGCATGTGGGGTTGCAGTAAAATGCCTTGGAGGAATTTTTGTCTTGTGGCTTTGTTTTTGTTTTCCAGCAGCCTCATGTGACCGACCTTCAGTTCGACCGTTTAAATCGATTTTACAGGGTTTGTTATGAAGAAAAGCCTGTCGTTCTACTTATAGGAATGTAGCCAAAACATACAGAAATCATGAAACACAAACAGCAACAACATGGTATATTGGTAAATCTTTAAAAATGAGTAAAATCAGCCGATTTTCGTCCTGATGTATCATTCAAGCTATGGTTATTTTAATGCATATGCTTTATAAAACCACCACAGCATAAATAACCGTGGACAAAACGTGTTCGTAGAACTTATATATTTCTTCTGATTTTTATAGAGAAACACAGGCAGTATAAGATGCTTGTGAGAGGGTTAGTAAGCATTTAGCAGCTTTTTTTTAAACTAGTATCCAGACTGTAAGCAGGTTAAAGGCTGCAGACCGAAGCTGTTGCGTCTGGCCATGACTCAACCCTGGCCCTCTTTCTGCATCCTTCACCTCCCGCTGACGGGAAACAACACGCGAGTCCCGCGCGCTCGACCTTGTCTACTGCGATAATCTCCGCTGGGTGAATAAACAAAAGGATGCATTTGACCTTTCCTTGTAAAACAAGAGTGTTTAAAGCGAGCGGATGTGTGACGACGCCTTTATAGAGGCTTGGTATGATTTAGCGTCGGGTTCTCTGGCTCCGTTTTCGAGCGTCTTGGATTCGTCGACCGCAGAGAAGCCTCTTCTCCTCCCTGGCTTTATTATAGGTTGGCCTTCTGCTGGGCTCCAGCGTGTCAGCCTGCTTGAGGGTGTGTCTGCAATCCAAACTTGAATAGGCGCACACTGCGATTATAAACGGTTTTATCTGCAAACATTCTGATCATCCCTGTGCACAACGCACAGTCGACATTGTTGTCTGCGCTTTCTGAGGGCTCAGGTTGGCTCCGTGTTCGGTCTGTTGAGGTCAGAATAAAAGGCTGCTGATCTGGCTTCTTGTTTGTGCACCAGCTGGTCGCCTCCTCGCTCAGGCCTGCTGAACAATAGAAAAGAGACACACACACGCACACAGAGGGACACAATTGCCCTTGATGCAATCGCGTGCGTTCACAGCAGGCCTCTTGTGCCGCCTCTGGAAGGAAGGAACGAGGCATTGGTTGGGCTGAATGTGGTGGGTGGAGAGGACAGAAACATGGAGGGGTTGTTTTTGTTGTACGCTCCTGGTCACGGATCTTTCTATCCCTGTGGTGGCCACTTTTGGTTAAGAAAGACATAAGTGTGTGCCTGATCCTCCCCTGGCCGCCGTTTATCCCTTAGAGCTTCAAGAACCGATCAGCCAGCCTCTGACCTCTCACCTTCGGTCACGGTTTAGGTTGTTTTGTCTCCTTTCGGGTTTATCTGGCCTTTGAAAAAAAAAAAAAATTTCTTTCTGTTTTGGTAAAGTTTCAGTTCGCACATTATAACAACACCCTCCTCTGTTTATTTCCGCTGCTGAAACATGAGCCAGGCAAAATAAGCGAGATGACACTTTTGAAAGTCTCTTTGACATCATTCAAATGATAAATTTGCTTTGGGTCGAGGTTTGACCACAGCATGCAAACTCTTGTGTTGGTATTCTGTGTCTATGGAACTTTGGCAGGGTTTAATCCAAGCTTCACTTGTAAACCTCTAAAGCTTCATTTATAAAATGTTCTAGGTTTGTTTCTTTAGACTAAAGCATCCAGCAGAGGTGTGGTCCCCCCATACTGGCAGTAATAAATGCTATCCTGAGCTACTGGGCTTTCTGGTCCAGTTCACCGTCTTTGTCTCCCCCCCCATCTGTGGCAGATAAACTAAGATTTCTTCTTCTTTTTTACGCTCCTCCTCTCCACCATGTGGTTTCCATTACGATTCATTCCATTCTCCCCTTGATAATCTGTGTTTGGGTTACGTGTGCGGCCGTGCACGAGCGTTTCTGCAGAAACCCAAACGCTGGGCTGCGTGCAGAAAGCTCTCTGAACAAAGGGTTGTAACATTTTAAAAGCTTGGGGGGTTTCAGATTCAGACCTAAAACAAAAAGTGCGTAGAATAACAACCTCCCTGCTTTAATACTTTCACTGACATGAGCAGATCCAGTAAAAATGGCTGGATGCTAAACCATGACTCCATTTGTCTCTTTTCAAACAAGTCTTTCTTTGCTTCGCAGCTCAGCACACATTTACATAGATCCCAGTCGCAGCCCGAGCCTTTCTCTGAGCCCTCTAGGTACACGTCCAGCCACGCCGTGACCCCAGCACGGACAATGGGCCACATTATGCCGTACGAATCATGTGTGTGTTCATCCAGTGGCTCAATCTTATTTGTTCATCAATTTGTTGCTATTAAAACCCAGTGATTAAAATATATATATTTTTTTAATAGTTTCAGTTAACACAGCAGCACTGAAATGTCCTTTTGGTCGAACACGGCTCAGCCTTTTAAACACATTTATAAACTTACTGTCGTCTCATCAACTGAGGTTTGCAAGCTAAAGCTTTTAAGGTTTCCAAAGCACAGATGGATTTTATTAATGTTCTTTTGCATTTCTGGGGGGAAAAACAATCCAACTTCTAGCCTTGCATGACAAAAATAGTTACAAATAAAATTTTTATGATATGCTGATTCATCACCCATTTGACAAAGATGATTCTAATCCATCACAAGCGCTCTATTACTTGAAATAACTGCAGGTATGATTGATACCGATATCTTATTGGGTTAATATCGGTATCCTTCACTTCCGATACGATGCTAATATCGGTTTTGTATCAGGATTGAAAAAAGTCTTTCTGGACAACTGGATTTTAATTTTTTTAAAACTTTTTTTAGATTCATTTAAAAAAAAAATATTATTCAACAGGTACGTGATAAAATGTTTGTAACACAATGTTTGGCCATATTAAATCTTGATTTTGAGTTGATCGTGTGGTCTGGTTAAACGTGCATCAGCGTTGACGCAAACGCTTTAAACTTGGACGTTGGAAACATTTGTCTTTGTCTTTAGAAACAAAGTAGTTGTTGAAGTTTATGAATAGGAAAATATGGGACAATATTTAGTTTTGTTTTTAATAATCTCTTTAATCTGAAAGGGCTTTATGAAGATTAAACTAAACTGTATTTAATAATCTGGACACTTAACCGTTAATATTTATTAGTTTGCGCTACTGCCTACCTGGCGCCTGCAAAATGGCTGCCACGGTGTGGTTTACACCAAAAACAATTTCCTACAGGATCAATAAAGTATACATTATTATAATTATTATTATTATTAATTAAAAGCATTACTAGACTGTGCTAAGGACCCTTTTTGTTTGTTTTATTTTTTTAAATTAAATTTTCCATATTGACATACAGAAATTAACATAACATCCCCACCCATCCCTTACCCGCACAAATAGGCACATCATAAAACACTTACACAGTCAAGAAAACATGACAAATACACCAAAAATTGATCCAGACCTCTCCATGGGCAAAAAACCAAAAACGTAAAACAGGATATTAAGCAATGGCTTGTCCGTCATTGACAGTTTTTCATTGGACGAATTTTAGTACAGGGTCCCATATTTTCTCAAACACATTGACTTTGTCTTCATTGTAATATCTCAGTCTTTCCAAATGCACAGTATTTGCTAGTTACCCCAACCACAGATCAAATGTGGGAACAGAGTCTTTTTTCCAGAATCTCAAAATCAATCTTTTAGCAATCACCGTACCAAACAGAACAGCCATATTGTCATGTTTAGTGGCTGGTCCCCTAGCGCTGGAGACCCTGATAATGGCAATAAGTGGGTCTGGGTCCCATTTCTTTACAAAAGCTTTTGAAAAAAAATGTAAAATGTTATTCCAAAACGAGTGAAGATGAAGACATGACCAGAAGGAATGCGTCAAGTTACCAATAGCAGCCCGACAACGATTACAGATTGGAGACACGCTAGTAAATGAAGTGCTCAGCTTCTCCCTCGAATAATGGAGTCTATGTATCGTTTTGAACTGTATGAGATTGTGTCTGGGATTGACTGAACAGTCTTGTATACTTTTCATACCCTTCTCCCACAACTCTTTGGATAGCTGTTGCCCCAACTCATCCTCCCATGCCTTTTTTATCCTGGTTGTGTCTACACGTTTACTCTTAAAGATATTATAAAAGTATGACACTGCCCCCTTATTGACTGCATCCAATTTATTTAATTCCTCCAGAGTTTCGTTAGAGTTCCACAATCCGGTACATTTTTCCTGACATAGTCCCGAAACGGCAGATAACGGAAAAAAACTTGTTTATGGAAGATTATACTTGGTAAATAACTGTGCATAAGATGCAAATGTTCCGCCAATATATTGGTCGCCTATCACACCAATGCCCTTCATTTTCCACGTCCGAAAGACGGCGTCACTGAGACCTGGTGCAAAGGAGTGATTTTCACAGATGGGAATATCAAAGTAAACCTTCGGAGCTTTTATAAATTTTTCTATTTGTTTCCAGATTCTGATAGTATTGCTAATGACAAAACTATTGGTGTAGAGTGTTTTACTGACTTTAATGGGACTGTTAAGGAGCGCGGTTAGAGACGAATTACTACAATGCAGACGCTCTAAAGTTAACCAGATAGGACAGGACCCATCAGATGAGAGTGGGCCCATCCTCCACCACGCCAAGATGGATAAAAGGCAAGACCAGTAGTATTGCTTGAAATCTGGTAAGGAGAACCCACCCTCCATTCCTGATTTACATGAGTGTTTTTTTTAGAAATTCTGACTGTTTCATAGCCCCAAATAAAGGGAATAACCATAGAATCAAATTGTCTGAAGTAGGATACCCCTATAAAACATGGGACAGACTGAAATAAACGAAGAAATCGTGGTAATACCACAATTTTAATGCCGTTAATCCTAACGGCCATGGATGGTGGGAGAGTTTTCCAGAAATCGATATTCTGCTTGAGTTGTAGAATGTTACTCTGCCAGTTCAGCCGTAAAAGATGTTCTAGTTTTTTTGTTACTAACCGCCCAAATATGTAAAGGAATCATAAGCTATCTTGAATGATGTGGATCTCAAATATACCGAATCAACCTCTGTTGTAAACAGTATTAGTTCCCTTTTGTCCCAATTAATAGAAAAACCAAAGAAACTGCCAAAATTGTTTTTCATCATCAAGAGAGGCGACAGCGATTTCTGTGGGTTAGAGACGTATAAAAGTATATTGTCAGCATACAGCGAAATATGATGCTTACAATTAAACATCTCAATAGGGGATATTAAGGGGCTTTGCCCTAATGCTGGCGGCTAAAGGTTCCATAATGACTGAGAAGAGAAATAGGGAAAGAGGGCAGCCTTGACATGTACTACGATGAATTGCAAAGGGACAGGAGATATTCTGATTAGTAATGACAGAAGCAGTTGGGTGTGAATAAATTTTTTCAATTCAATCTGTAAACTGGGTTCCAAAACCAAATTTTTTGAGAACATACATTATATAAGGACAATCTACTTGATCACATGCACGTTGAGCATCTAACGAAATAACAATGGACTCATTTGAAGGATTTGAATATAACGGGGCAAATTGAAAAACATACCCCTGGCATAAAGCCAGTCTGATCCGGGTGGATCATTAAACCTATGTGTTTTTTGAGTCTATTAGCTAGAATTTTCCAGAGGATTTTAGTTTCTAGAGGTAACAACGAAATTGGGCGGTAGGATGAAACAACTGTTGGGTCTCGGCCAGGTTTAGGAATGAGCGAAATATTGGCTCTGTATAGAGTGGGAGGCAGTCTTGACGCTTGCTTAGAGTGGTTTAACATGTAGAGGCGATAATTTGGGATTGAATACTTTGCAGAATTCAACGCTGAAGCCGTCAGGACCAGGCGCCTTTTTTGTTGGGAAATGTAGAGATAACAGATACAATTTCCTGCAAAGTTATGTGGGCTTCCAGAGCGGTCAACTGAATCTGATGGTAGTTTTGGCTAATTCAAATTTTCAAAAAATCTTAAATTTTCAATGTCCAAATTTCCCTGTGACTGTTGAACACTATCGTAGAAGTCTGCAAAGCGGTCGTTGATTTTATCTGGATCTGTGAGTAAAGTTCCATCTTCAGGCTTAATACAATGTATGGCTCTAGAGGCCTGTGCTTGTTTAAGCTGACGGGCTAATAGCTTATGGGGTTTATCACCTAATTCAAAGTATCTTTGTTTGACTTGTACCAGTAATTTAGAAAGGTTTCTTGACATGATAGAATTAAATTCATATCATAGAGCTGTTGTTTTATTCAATGTATCTGGACACTGTTTTAATTTATACAAGTTATCTAAGCTGGTCAACAGGCCATCTATTTTATCCAACCTTATCTTGGACTATTTACTTTTTGCTGCCTCGTACGAAACTATACATTCCCTTATAACCGCCTTCAATGCTTCCCAGAGCATTGAATCATCCACGTCCCCCCTCTCATTAGAACTCAGGTATGATTAAATTTCATCTGAAAGATAGGAGCAAAAGTTCTTATCCTTCAACAGTGTGTTATTTAAGCGCCAGTTCCTTCTCCCTTTTTAAAATCTAATTTAAGGTTCAGCGACACAGGAGCGTGATCTGATATATGAATATTGTGATATTTGCAGCTTGATACTGATGCTAGCAACTTAGAGATCAATAAGAAGTAATGAATCGTAGAGTAGGACTTATGTACTGCTGAAAAGTCGTATGAATAGTCTCTCCCAGTAGGATATAGCAGTCTCCAAATGTCAACCATGTTGTGGGATTGCAATAGACTTTTAAGGGATTCACCGCTCTTGAGTGAATTAGACTGAGGGCGTTGTCTATCTAAAGCTGGGTCCATGATTAGGATTAAATCCCCACCAATAATTATATTAGAGTCAACCCAACCCGTCGTACAGCAGAGGACTCTTCTCCCTCGCCAACCGCAGCACCCTCTCCTTCTCTTGAAAATAATGCAGCCTGACAATGAACGCTCTCGCCTTCCCATCTTTGGCCTGCGTTAGGCTCCGGTGAGCCCGATCCACTTCAACTGGGCGATCAAAACGGTCTATTCCCAGCAATTCGGGCAGCAGTTTACAGACAAAATCCTTCGGTCTACCATTCTCAGCTTTCTCTGGTATGCCTACAATACGGATATTTTGCCGGCGCGAGCACGCCTCCAAATCATCCAACTTTGCTTGCTGTATAGAGCATTGAGCGGCTAGGCTATCGTGCCTCTTCTCTAGCTCCGAAATCAGTTTATCCTGTGACACGACTGCGGCTTCGGTTGATGTCATATAGTCACAAATATCTGCAAGCCAGGCTTTGAGACTGGAAATCGATCCGTTGAGCTCCACCAACCACATGTCGACCGTGCTGCTAAGCTTGCTTATGGCTCCTAGGATGTCCTTGTTGGTGGCATATAGTGTTTGCATTAGCCACCTCGAAGATTGCTAGTTTGGTCCTGTCGTCCAGGGTCTCATCCCCCGAGCTTAATCTTTCTTATTACCTTTGGGCTTCGTCATCTTATTCATAGTGTGATGGTGCACTACGAATATGCTAGGCAGAAATAAAAATTATTTAGGGTGAGATAATGATGGAATTGAGTCGGAGCTCTCTCAAAACACGTCTACTCCATGTTGAGACCTAGGCCACGCCCCTAAGGACCTTTTTATGTCGCCACTGTAAATGGATTTTCCCACCGAAGCACTCTAACATTTGGTGACGCTGAACTTTTTAGCCGCTTCACTCAACCGCCACACTGAAGAGTGTTTAGTGTGGGTGGCTCTTGCCGAATGGTGCATTCACTGATCCGACAAACGCTGGGGTTTTACGGCTAGGTTCTGTGAAGTAGCCTCATGGGTTTAACCAGTTTATGGTTGCATCTCTCCTGCTGAGGTTGCATTTAAAGATGCCATCCGGGGTAGAACAGTGACATCTCAATGTTGTCCCTGATATCTGTTTGGGTTTTTGCGTCACCATCCGTTCCGACGGGTGATCCTTTTGAAGCCCCCGTAAGTCGGACAGATGTGGCGACTCATGCAGCTGTGTGAGACCGCTATAATCTGAGCCTTCTGATGTTGCTCATTTGGACGCTCTGATCCTGACCACAGGGTGTGGGTGTGTTTCTGGTCAGCCCAGCTGCCGCCCACTTAATGATGGATTTGTACTGTCGTTAACCTCCCCCGCCATATTTCTGTGACTCCATCCAGGCATGGACCTGTCGGCCAACCAGGACGAAGAAAGCGATCAGGAGGTGTTCCAGGTGGAAATCTGTCGCGAGAACAGGAAGTGTGCGTTTCGGACCGCCGCCGGGAAGTACTGGACCCTCACCGCTAATGGAGGCCTGCAGTGCACCGCCTCCAGCAAGTAAGGATCCATCGGCGTCGCCGTCACAGCAGCCACACCTGTTCCAGTCTGTCGGGATGGGGTGTAAAAGGAAATCTGGTGTAACGTGAGATCTGCCAGGATTTTGTTTGTGTGTGTGTGGGGGTGGAGTTTAAGAGTGGGTGACCTCCTGTCCTGGCTGTGCCACATTGTGGAAGATAAAATGAGTGTGTAGGGTGGGGGCTGTTGTTCTTTTCTGTGAAGTAGTTCTTTCCGAGCAGGGAGCTGGCTGTTAACCTCTGACCTCTGATCCCGTTTTCCAGTAAGTCATCCATCCTTTGCTCACAACCCGGGACTAGGGAGTCTTCATTGTTGGTTATAACAACCGGAGTCGTGTTCAGAGTATGTACTTCCATCAAAAGTTGATAGAAAGCCAAGCAGGTTTTTTTTACAGTTTTTTTTTTTGGCGCTGATGCTGCATTAAAATTTGTAGCCTAGAGAAACTCTATATCCTCCTATTAAAAAAAACATTCCACTTAAAACTTTGATAGGGGTGGGGGTCACTGCTCTGACTTGGCTGCAGGAGCTTCCACACATTCCTCCCACAAATTCCTGACACGGACTCCTCTCACCAGACCACAGAAACCTGATCTCTTACCAGGCAAGATGTGCTTTAAACAGTTTTTTTATATAACCTTCCTTATATTTGTTGAATCTTAACAGTGAATCCAAATAAAGCTTCCGACTCATAATTTCTAAATGGAAAGATCTCATCCTAGCGGCAGTTAAAGGTGCTAAACATGGGAATTGTGCTCTGGGTTCAAACTTCTATCAAAATGAGTCTCACGAAGGTTAGAATATCATTGAAACGGTTAAATTCAGTATTTAATTTCAAAAGAGGAACCTGTATGCTTTAAAGAATGTAAGTAGAGGAATATATTTCAAGACTTTTATATGTTCATTATTGTTTTAGGGTAATAAAACAATAGGCTGAACATTTAATGAGAGCAGAGCATCCAGGAAACGGTCCACAGCTTTGGTTTCCTTTGTGTGACGACGTCAGAAGCATCTCACTTCAGCGAGCTAGAAAGAACAGTCCTGTTCTTTCTAGCTCGCTGAAGTGAGATGCAGGTGAAGTTTGTATTATAATTTGGGACTCAAAGGTATTATGGTTTACTTGAACAGTGGTGAGGCAAAGAATCCATATTGCTTGAAGTCCGATGGGAAGTTTCCATTGGGTACTGGGTCATCTGCTGTTTCTGGTCCACTGTGTTTTCTGACGTTCAGAGTAAATACAAACATTTACAAAAACAAAACTCCTAAAGTTGGCAATCTAACCAACCTGGGCTTCCTGAACATCCCAGCAGAACAACAAGCGGATGGCCTCCATGCAATGCTGCATCGAGTTTTGCTTTATTTACTGAATAAACTGCGCCTCTGGTCTTTATAGTCATGAAGTTTTGATGATTGCGTTGACCTAGCTCATGGACGGCTAGAGCAGTTTCCCCTCATTAGCTCTGGTTAACGCCAGTTCAACCAAGGTCGTCCTCCGCCCTCCTCCACAGCCGCCTGAAGTTCTTTGATTAAAGAAACCCTGAACTCTGCTTGTTTTGTTCTCGGCTAGCTTTTCAGAACAGCGTCTACAGTGAGTCATTACTTTTTTTTGTTGGCTTTTACTGTTCCTGGAAGCCTTCCACGTTGCCTAAGAAAAACGAACGTGACTCCAGGATGACTTCTAGTGAGCAAACCGTGCTGTCGGTCCTGATGCACTCAAGGCTAAATGGAAAAAGTCTGGTCTTCAAATGTTCTGATCCGTCTCTGTTCCCCGCAGGTCTGCTAACTGCTACTTTGACATCGAGTGGCGCGGGAAACGCCTGACTCTCCGCGCGGCCAACGGGAAATACGTCGCAGCCAAGAAAAACGGGCAGCTTGCAGCAACCATGGACTTGGCAGGTTGGTGGGAAGTGTTGACGGAGACGAGGACAACACTGATTTAAGTCTCGGCGCTGACACGCCACGCTTCAGAGGAGTGACAGTAATGAAGTTAATCCCTGGATGCTCCAGCTGTTTATCGTTTTAAGGCCTCAGTGTTTCTGGGCGAAGCAACAAAACATTGCTGTGTACGGCTTTAGTTTCTCAGTTTGCCGTCTTGAATTGTCCAGAATAAAACATCTTAAATCCAATTTACTGCTTCAGATTTTACAAAAGTGCGTCGACCGAAATGTCCCGATTCTCTTTCAGTGCACGAAATACAGGAAATGCACAATCCACGGTTTCAACAAACCTATTTTTATGTTTTAATTTGCACAGAGAGGAGTAGCCCACTTATCAAAGTTGAACTTTCAAGCTAATCCTAAATGCTAAAATTGTATTTCACTTCTGTTTTTTTCTTCTTCGTATCAAGCAAATACAATGACTTTTGGTTAATGTGAAGCTTAAAGGATACCAGTTACCCTTTCATATCTATAGTATATTTAAAAAAATAATCACTATTTAACTTTCACAGATGGAAAACCGATTGAATTATGCAGACATTCAAAATAACAAGTAGTTTTCTAAAAATACCTTTAAGGAAAAGCATGTGTGAATAGGAATTTATGAAGTGCTTGGCATGACCAGGGCTAAAACTGCATTTTAGTACTTCTTGGAGAATCTTCACCCTTTCCTTGACTAATTTCCTTCAAGCTGCCAATATTTCCAAATCCAGCCCAGCTGAGGTCAAGCGCTCAAATCTAACTGCACATTTCACATCAACCTCTCAAGCAGCCTGAATAACCGCAGAACAACAAAATCTGACCCAAAAAAAAGGGAAATGGGTTCCTTTTCAAACACCCAACATGTATTTGCTTCCTCTACCGTCATAATTCACCTATTTTAGAAATGTTAGTTTGAAATAATAGGGCTGATGAATCTTAAAGGTGATTTGATCCAGCTCTACCAGCTCAAGATGAAGGTTGACCCTTCAAACGGACCAGAAGACATTGAGCTTAAATAAAAAGGCTTCAGCTTTTACCCTCATAGGTTTTGTTGTTCAAGCATTCGTTGATCTTGCCTGAAGGTTTTAGTTTCTAACCAAACCCAAAACGGATGAGCGCCACGCTTTTGTTTGGCACAGGTTAACTTGGTAGATCGCTTAAGAAGGATGGTTTTTGCTCACACCTCCTTTGTGTTCAGGCGAGACCGAGGAATTCATCATGAAGCTGATCAACCGTCCGATCATTGTTCTGCGCGGCGAGCACGGCTTCATCGGCTGCAGGAAAGTGACAGGAACGCTGGACTCCAACCGCTCCACCTACGACTACTTCACCTTGGAGTTTAGAGATGGCGGCTACAGCCTGCAAGGTCACTTATTCTTTAGTTTTTTTTTTATTTATTTATAATTCAGCTTTGTTAAAAGTTCTTTTTAAAATGTTATTCTCAAACGTCATCCTGCAGATTCAACCGGAAAGTACTGGATGGTGGGGAACGAACAGGCGGTGGTGAGCAGCAGCGACACTCCGGTCGACTTCCTCTTCGAGTTCTGCGACTACAACAAGTTGGCCATCCGCCACGCCGGCGATGGGAAGTATCTCCGCGGCGACCATGCCGGTGTGCTGAAGGCCAACGCGGACGACCTGGAAACCGCCACGCTCTGGGAGTACTGAGGGACGCTGTCCCTAAACTCCACCCTTCCTCCCTCCACCACCCCCATTCTACCTGTCCACGCCCCCAGCCCCACCCACCCTCATATTAAATCCTGCCCCTTTTGACTTTAAATGTCGACAAACTGCACAGAGATCAGCAAGGATAGAAGGAGAAATCTCTCCCTCCCTTTCCTTTTTTTTTTGTCCTTCCCTTCTTCGTTTGTCAGCTTTGCCCTTTAGTGCCGACCTGTATCTGTTGCCATAGTTACCACGGGGCCGAGCACTTTTCCTGCTTTGATCTGTCTCCTTTCACGACCTCTCGCTCCCCGTGATCAGCGCCACATTTTGCCTCCCCTCTCGTAAACCCTCCACTTTTCAGTTTACGTGTCGTCAGAGCGAGCGGCGAGGCTCTGTGGCGTTTGTGGCATCTGAACCAGACCGGTGACTCCTTCTCTAGCCGCCCAGAGCTCCACATGCGGACTCCACATTTAGTCAGAATCAAGTAATCTGGGTCTGTTTTTGTGGAGATGGACGCCGTCAGATCGAGTGTCGCCCCTGTCGACTGTAATATAACTATAGTGGGTCTGATGAAGATGTGGATGATGTGAATGATGGGATAAACCCCCCCGCTCCTCTCATCTCAAGTGTATGATATTTAGATGTACGCCTGTGTTGCTCTCTTGCTGTGTCATCATTGGTCGGTGAGGAGGCAAAGGTCAGAGATCTAAGCAGGTTGTAGAAAAGCTAAAAGCTTTGAAAGCCGTAGTCGGAGAAAAGTATAAAAAAATAAAAACCCCGGTGCAGATGCACATATTTGATGCTCACTGCACTCTTGCACAGTTGGGTTTGTTTCTTGCTCTAAGGCCAAGGCACAGACATTATCATGGCTAAGTGTACAGCGGCTCAACGTAGTAAATGTAGTAAAAGCATTAATAGATGCCTAGAAAGCTGCTTTTTTTTTTGTCATTTTGATTCCCTTTTGACCAAACGTACACCTGAGCCTTTTACACAGACAGAACTTTTCATACTGGATAGATGAACCTAAACTGAAATCTGGTGCTACCAACCTCTTCATCTCTCACGGTGATCTATTTGCAGCATCTCCGCTCCGCATCCAAGAGCCTTATTGTCCCCGGTTACCAAAATCTATAGTTGTTTTGCACCCTTTGTCCACTTCCTTGTATATGTAAGCACAGAAATGAACATTTATTCTTGCCGCAGTCCGCCTGCTGCTAATAAAATCCGTTTAGATGACCAATCACTGCAGTCCTATGAAATGATGCATGGTTGTATAAGCTCCACTCCAATCAATTCAATTTGTTTTTCTTACGTTTTGATTGTCTTCATGAAATGTTTTGGTGTCTGAGGGATGAAAATTCTTTAAGAAACCTTTGGCAAACTGGATGTTGGGAGGGTAAATGTGTGGTAATGACTGTGCCTTACTCTTTGAGTTTTGATATTGGGCAGTAGGATAATTACTGAAAAGAAAGAAAATGAAAGTCCACATCTTTGCTTTGTAAAACTGGAACTTCCTTTTGTATTATTTTGTACGATTTTGTTTTTGGGATACTGTGGAGTATAACCTCTCTTGTGCCATTGGTTCACCTACAATCCAGCAACCAATAAAAACTGGAATTTGGAACGCAAAGTGACTCTCTTCTTCTTTTTGTCTACGAACCCTCCTGGTAAAGTAAATGCGCAAAAAGTACCTTGAAAATGTTTTTTTGTACTACATATTTAGCCTGCATGTATAACACTACAGAGAACCTGATCACTGGTACATCCCTTTGAACCCATTCCTATAGTAAAACCTGATAGTGGCAGCAGCATGCTGTGGGAAAGCTCTTCGAGCTAAACGCAAGAAAATTGTGTAGGACCTGACTGAGGAGTTTGTTTTTAAATAACCCTCTACTCAAAACTTTTTTTGTTTTAAGGTTTAATGGATGTTATTCAATAGGACTTCAGGTTTTTATAGAAAGAAAGTTGACAGCATTTGTCAAGAACCACAAATGATTCTGGAGCCGTAGGTTACAGATCCTGGGTTTGAAGTAAACTAATTCAGAACATGTTCCAGATAAAGTCTGTATCTAGTGTTTGTAGTCGTTTTTCACATATTCAGTTTCTTACAAAATCTCGATTCTGATGGACTGAATACAAATGCATGCCACACTTTTAAGGTTTAACATTTGTGAAAAGATTGTGAACTAGGAATAGGAGAGCACGGTAGGCTCCAGTTAAGAAAAAAAGCCACTATTAAAATAATGTTTTGGATTCGTCCATACATCATGCATCCGTTGCACTAGAATAAGCCTGCTGCCATGGCAACCTGAGCTCTCACAGCAGACTGAGATGAAGCTTGCGGTCGTTGTCATTTCTTCCCTGATGGACGCGGTGGGCCGACCGACTCCCCTTCAGAAGCTGCTAAGCTTCGAGGTTTTGAAGGTAAACGCGAGGCCTGACCGGTGTTCAGCTGTGACCTTTCTGAAGAAGATCGCTCTGAATCTCAGCTCTGGTTTCTCCGCATTTAACCTGCATAACTGCAGATCACAACCTTTTTTTTCTTTGTTCAGATTGCTCACGTAATCATAGCTGCAGGTCTGGCTTCCCCCCAGGTCCTGGCCGCAGAGGCTCCATGTGTCTTGTCCCACTTGCACACATTTCTGTGGGAGGGCCACACTTTTTTTTTCTGTCTCCTGAATGGAGCCTTTGTGTTGAAACATTTATTCTGTGGGGGTGGAGTGTGTTGAGGGAGATGTGTGTGTGTGTTAGGGGGGCTTAATGTCATCATGGAGCCTCCTGAACATTTCTCCAATCTGTTCCCAGATCCCTAAGAAACGCCAGCGTGGCTAAAAACAAACATGCACCAACCTCTCTAATCTCCCACCCCCCTCCTCTTCCATTACTCCCTCCATCCTCCCCTACCTCCACCCTTTTTTCCTCCCCCATCAAGCATTCCCTGCTCCAAAAATGAATCACTGACAAAAAAAAGACCCAGATCACATGGATCGGCAGCGGTGGTTTGTGGTTGAAACTCTTGACGAGCTCAGATGTGTGCAGAATGGCCGCCATCTCCTCCTCCGATATCCCAGCTCCCCCCATCCAGCTTCAGTGTCGCCATGGAGATGGCAGCTGCCAGAAGCAGAAAGGCCAGATTCAAAGAGATGAGTGAGCTCTCCATCACGGAGGTGGGGCCGCTTAAAGATTTGATGTGTTAAGCTAGGGAGAGAGGAGAGGGTGGGGGGGGGGGGGG
>JAVLVB010000631.1:165612-190943 GCA_032876305.1 Orestias chungarensis
CTACAAGCTTTCACATAAACGTCAGGCATAATGATTGCTTTGGTCGCAGCGGGAGTTAATTTGTTACTGGATGTTGGTTTTTAAACTAAAACTAAACTAACATGTGAGAGTCGATATGATTTACAATAGGATTATATTAGTAAGTACAGTATAAATCGTATCCTTCACTCTGCCTTAAAATAAACATCTACAAGCTTCTTTTTTGCAATAGCTTTATCTCAATGAAATATGCAACACTGCTAGCTCTGTTGTTGATCC
Source organism: Orestias chungarensis (assembly GCA_032876305.1). Taxonomy (NCBI): domain Eukaryota; kingdom Metazoa; phylum Chordata; class Actinopteri; order Cyprinodontiformes; family Cyprinodontidae; genus Orestias; species Orestias chungarensis. The sequence continues at coordinate 165,871 of JAVLVB010000631.1, forward strand.
TTTACCTTTCGTCTTCTCCAGGGTCTACTTCCGTGTTGTCTTCATCGTGTCTTCATCTCACAGCCACGCCCCGGGAATATGGAAGGTCATGGATTATTCATTAGAAATTCCTAGAAACTCGGATCAAAATGAGACTCCAGATCCGGTTCCTCCAAAACCAGCTTCGCCTCCATGTCCTGCAGAAGGCGCCTGGTAACTTTTGAACATGTCGGACCCAAATCAAAGGTTCTGTTTAGCAGTTAAGGCCCAATTTGTATCAGGTTTGAAGTTGAAATGATAAAGAGCTTACGGTAATACGTGACATTCCTCTGTCATGCAAGTCTTTGCATGCTGTTAAGGTAAAAGGTCACCTGATTGTGTGCACTTCAGTCCGTGTTTACCTGATCAGCTGCTTATAAATGAAGGACATAAAATAAAGTCACCATCCATCTTTGCCTGTAGTTGTATCCCCAAAATATCACTTTGTTGTGAAATACGCAGCGATAGATCCCTGGGAAATGTCCCTGCAGCTGCGCAGATATGAGCAGCTGTAAAAGCAAGCACTCATTAAAATTACATCCCCCCCGTTTAAAGATACAAACAAACATACCAGGCACAAATCGAGCCGGCGGAGCAGCCGGAGCCGTCTGGGGAGCAGAAGCTGGCAGACACCAACAGTCCCTGAGGACGGAGCTGCAGTTGCTTCTACGTGCACACTTTCATCCACGCCCATCCTTGTGAGGACCATCACCGGCATAATGCAGCCTTCACCTATCTTCAAAGTCCCGCAGTTGTGCAACTTATAGTCGGATTTATGAAGGTATGACCGAATGTTCTCTTTCACGTTGTTTGCTTGTGAACCTGCATCGCAGCCACAGCGACTGTTCCAGGTTTCATGGATCTGAATGACAGGAAGTTTCAAACATCGAGCTTCTTTTTCTATCTCAGGTGTCTCAGCAGATAAAGGGGGTCACGTCTGGTTCGTGTTTGTCAGAACAAAAGCTCTAATCTGTGCCATCGAGAAACCCGGAGCCAGGGTTCAGTGAAAAGTCGGTATGTTTTTCTTTCTGAGTGCAGTTTAAAAATGGGGACGAAGGTTATTGTACTGACACCTCGACGTACTCATTGTGAACGCAAGTGAGGCACCATTGTGGTGCCAGATTTGAAAACAGAGAGAAATAAAGTACAAATGTAGGTTCTGGTGATACAGATCCAATCTTCTCTTGTGTGTTGATTTACACAATGATATCAGGTAGGTTTTATAATGTAAATGATTGCATACTTATGCATATTTATAGCAGTCTACAATAGAATTGAAGCAGCATCGGTCTGGTTATTCTGATTTTGCTAATAATGATTAATAACGTAACCATTAATGCTCTCTTTCTTAACCTCCCCAGGCGACTCCTGTCTGCCAGGAGCACCATCCTATCATGCTGGTATAGGGAGTTTTCGTCTAAATTTCCATTTAAGCTTCACGTTTTGTCTCTGTTCTAGCTCTGTTGCTTTTTCTCTGCACATGGAGACATGATCTTTGGGAGATTTTTGCAAGTATGGCTCAACCTACAACTTTAAAGATCCATTTCCCTCATCTTTAGAAGCACTGCTCTTTTTCCTAACAGGGAGAATAGCAATGGACTAAGCACACAACCCTGATGACCCCCAAAGTATTCAGCAGGATGGAGCTGGAGGGTTTTCAATGTACTCTCTCTGTCAAAAAGTTCAGTATCTAGGAACAAATGTCAGCATTAAGCAGGAGAGATGACTCTATTAGCTATTGGTGAACGAGTGTATAAGGGCTCGCATCAAACTACTATCATAGATTAAAAAAAACAGATTTATGTGGCCATCTAGACTCTAAAGGGACACATAAAAGAACCGTGATGGTTTGCTTAAATATTATTTTATCAATTTAGTCAAAGTAGTTTTTTCTGTGTTGCCAAATAGCAAAGCTGTAAAAAGAAGTTAAAGATTATTTACCTGTAAAAAGTAATAACAAGATGCTGAGACACCAATTTAATAACAGCTTGCTATTGTTATCCCTTTAAGGACCTTTAGGATCTTGATATGGCCCAAAATAAAACAATGCTCCTGTTCTAAACTGTGACAGTCATTGCAGGACGATGGACATCATTACATTATCACAAAATATGTAAATGAACAGCTATTGTCAACACTGCTAGCTTGCGGATCTGGTTTGGGGAGAATTTCCTCCTTAAACGTTTTTGTCAACATTTAAGTGGTCATGTGATCTTTAATCTCCCTGATTTCTGTGCGTTTTAAATCTTTTAAATGCTTAGAATTCACAATTTCTGTAAATAATACATAATGCTCCCAGGGAGACCTGTTTCTAGTTTTCTGTGTTTTTAAATGATTATGCTTGTTACTCTGCCAAATAAAGATTCTAATCTAAAAATATTTTACAATAATAGAGATGTGGTTCTTCAAACTACATGTGCTTGTTACAGAGAAATTGGACTTTTACAATTCAAACCAATAGGACTATCCTCAAAGTGTTTAGTTTAGAATTATAAGTACATGTTTTTCCATTTTTTTGGAGCTACATTTTTTCAGCTATTAGAAATGTGCCCATTAAGTGTTTAGCTTAGAATTATAAGTACATGTTTTTCCATTTTTTTGGAGCTACATTTTTTCAGCTATTAGAAATGTACCCATTAAGTGTTTCCCTTACCCAACTTTTTTCCCAGCTGCTCATTACCTGTCAGGTCCACGTCAGAGAGGTTTCTCTTCAGTAACACCACATGCTTGCAGAGGAAAGCCAGTGACTAGTTGCACTTAGCTGGGCTATATCAGATAGAAAACTGTCCGTCAATTGCCAATGTGACTTACTAATTTCAACATTACTGCATCAGAATTAGGACTGGACTTTAACCTGACTACAGGATAAGACAGAGGTCTCTACATCCAGAGCCACTGTCCTGACTTTTTAGATGCATACCTGCTGCAACACACTTGAATCAAATGGCCAAATAAACTCTTTGAGGGCAGGATTTTTCAATGATTGCACATAAACAGGATGTGTTTGGGAATAACGCAGGATCCCGGACAAGCCCCCATTAATATAACAATTAATTTACAACTGCTGCAAATAGTTAAAATTGGTTTAATGTTTGTTTTAAATAAGAAATATGCAAAAATGAAGAACGTTATCAATTAAACTTGAAATAATGAAAAAAGTCAATTAAATATCATCTAAATTGTTAATTTATCTGGAGTATAAACTTAAAATGTTTTTATGACTTGATTTGTATCGTTTCTCTGATGACACTATCAAACTGATTTATAGCAGCGGAGTTGTATGAGTGACAGCACCTTTTGTAGGCGTTCTTTTATTTTTGCCTAATTGCATTAGCTTAACAGGCCCTTTGCTGTCTAAATGAACAAAGTCATCAGCTGGTAATTCTCTCTTAATTCTCCCCAACTAATCCATGAGCGTCGCCCGGCAAACCCTACGGCATCTGCTTACAAACAGATGCCCAGAGGTCGTAGAACGAAGTTTAATGTGATGTAATTAGATTTTTTGTGTTAGGCAAGAGCAAAGATGCATATGCATTCAGTACCATTAAGTCTAAAACCTTAAATTAAATGCAGGGCAATCAAGTCTTGTTAGAAATCGTCTAATTAGAAAGAGGATCCATCTCTGTCACAGCAACGAGGTTACTGTATGACTTGAAATGTTGAGGGGAGATCTTTAAGAGGTATTTCAACACAGATTGCTCAAGTCATTTTGACTTGGCTGCCTTTAAGAACAAATAATCCCATTAAAATGTGATCCGGCTCAAACATAAACAAAACTACAATAAAAAAAAAAAACATCTCTGTCTTGTGCAACCAATGACTAACATTTGGAGCCCAGGGGTTATTGTGGAGGCTCATTGTCCTTTTTGTTTTGAGCCGTCTCAACGCTGAAACAGGAGACAGCGAGTGGCCAAGTGATTTGTCACACTCGCAGCACACTTTGCTGAACAAAGAAGAACCCTCTCTGAGAAACATCTGAAGGCCTGGGCTGATGCTGTGATTGGTGGAGAGCAACCCGCTCCGCCATGTGATTGGCTGGCAGCCTCTGGGCTCGGTTAACGTGACTCAGCCCATTTTTCCTGTGTGAGACAAGGGCGGAGGCAGAACAACGAGGCAATGCTTAACAAACCTTTATTAGAAAAGTCATATCTGTTAGAGAAAAATAAAGAAGGGAATGCTAACTTCAAGGTTATTTTTTTTACTTTACACATTTTTATTAGCCAAAAATATCTGTATAAACCAGACAATCGCCTCAATTCTCAGCTGTTCATCAGTTCAGCTCGAGTCTGCAGAGAGAGAAAGGTGAGGGTACAAAAAAACAAACAAAAACTGAACATCCTCTTTAATATTGAAGTCCAACAATCTGCAGAAGGCAAAGAACACAAATGTGTCCTAATTTATCCAGGATTGCAGATGTGATTGCAGCGTCAGAAATGAAACTCTGGCTGTAACAGTGTTTGCATCTGAAGGAGGACAGACCGGGACGGACACACTCACCACACAGTGTTAGTAGCGTCTGTAGTAGTGTGGTGGCGGTCCATAGTGCATGGGCAGGTCCATGTTGTGGTGCGGGTTGTGGTTGTGCTGGTTGTTGTTATTGTTCAGGGGGGGCAGGTGCTGCATGGGGGGCACATACGGTGCTGGGGGCAGCCGGGGTATCATAATCCGGTGGTATATCCGACCCTGCTGGGGCGCCGCCGGGTGGTAGCCGGCGCGCGGAGGGACGAACAGGGGGGCCTGTACCGCTTGAGGAGGATGAGGAGCGGGGAGGGGGCCGTGCGGTTGGGGTGGGTTTTCTGGGGGCGGACCGACTCGGGGTCGTTTAACGTCTTTGAAGACCTCCGGGGGCGGGCCGACCCTCTTCCCTGAAGTATCTGACAGAAAAAGAAAAATAACAAGAAATAAGTTTCATAATATTGAGAGTTTCATTATTCTCTTAAGCGTAAGGAGATCCCTGTTACTCGTGACCTTGCTCAACTTTCTCGCTAATTTAAATTAAACGTACTCTACAGTGATACCCAGACTCGTACTGACCTGTACACTTCTTACTCAGCTCAGCTTCGCCCTCCTTCTGGATCTCCTGAATGATTTGCTCGTCGTTTTGCTGGAGAAACACAAGCAAGAGAAACTGGTTCGTGCGAGCTTTGGACCGAGACTACTTTAAATGAACACAGCGAGACAACAGAATGATATCATTACTGGTAGATTAAAATAAATAAATAAAACCTTGCACCTCTACGAGTGACCAGGAACCACAAAAGCATGGAAAGCGTGAGCTATGAGGTTTCACATTTTGTAACTAAAAATTACTTCAAAGAATCACACTTCCAACTACGATAGTAAGTCTTCTTCTCTGTATGTTCCTGACATTATGGAACATTATTTATTTGGCTGCCGATTTAACAAATGTATTTTCTCTAGAACAATAGCTTCAGGAATAGGTGGGCTAGTTTTAAAAGCACGTTTTAAGGTTTAATAATCAGACAGTACATGCATCAGCTTTTCCCTAAAACGCTGAAATAAAAGGAGTTTGAGTCCAAAAAGAAAGTTTTTGTGCATTTTTTTATTTAAATGAGAGACAAAATTAAAATTAAGGTGTGATTCGGACCAATAAAGGATTTAAATCAAATATTAGAACTTTACATAATCCTCAGGTAGTGGCCTCCTGCTGATGCCCAGGGTCAGGACCAAACAAGGGGAGGCTTCATTCCAGTTTTATGCTCCTAAAATCTGGAACAGTCTTCCTGAAGAGGTTAGACAGGTTTCAACTCTGCCGTTGTTTAAATCCAGGCTGAAAACAGCCTTATTTAACTGTGCATATAGCAACTGAGAATATTATTACTATTATTATTATTTTATTTTTATTTTATTTCTTTTAAATTCAAAGCTGATTTTATTGTTTCATTTTCTGATGTTTTTTCTTATGTAAAGCACTTTGAATTGTCTTGTACACAAAAATGTGCAATACAAATAAACTTGCCTTGCCTTGCATTTGTTTTTGCATTTAAACCTAGCAAATAGTAAAAGTAAATTCCAGAGATTTCAACCGAGCTGTGCAAACATTACGCAGCAGCTGCGCTTTCTCCCATGATGTTCTCCTCTCATGATGCTGGACCGCAAAACGTTTATTATGCAAATCAGAATGCATCGTCATAGAACTACAGCCGCTAGTTTTTTCAGTAAGCAGTGTAAAAATCAGCTGATCTCCCGTGTGCACTCTCTGAATAAAACCTGCGACACACAGCTAGAAAATTAAAACAAAGAGTGAAAGTAAATCTGGTTGCAGGCGATGCAGTGGGTTGTAACATATGTTGTGTCACTGCCACATGTGTGTACACCTGAATTCGGTATTTAGCATTAGCTTCCACAGAACACAATGATTTTTTAGCACTTTAGCAGATCTAGTTTGTATTGCTGCCTCCCTTCAGCATGTCTTTACTGCACTAACGTTTAATCCGTTCCTTTGGCTTTGCAGTCATGCTGAGCTCTCTTTGCCAGCTCGGGAGCTTCTGCTGGAGCTCCTCCAGCTCATCCACCAGCTGGGAGCTAAATTATGCTTCTGGTTGCCAGAGCGGTAGCAGCCAAGGCGCTGCGGGTGACAAGAACTCAGACGCTGTGTATAAAAACGTTCGGGGCGTCCAGAACCCCGGATCTCTACATCCTGGTTCCCGGCTAAAAACCTGCAAAATGTTACACGAAAGCGAGTGTGCCAGAAGACGTTTGCGCCGGTGTGTTGTGATGGGACGCACCGTGGGGTCGGTCCAGAGCGAGCATTTGCGACAGTGTCTGCAGGGGGCACCGGGGGAGCGGGCATGCTGGCAGAAGTGGTTGTAGCCCGTGATGGGCTCTCGGCACAGGTAGCACATGAAGCTGCCGCAGCGGCACGACATCCGGTTGCAGCCCTCCGACTTCACCAGGCCCGTCGCGCACTTTACGCACTTCCTCACGCGGGCCGCCGTCATGCGCTCCTCGCTGTAGCACAGGGAAAAACGGGAGAACATTTTGAATCAAATTCTATGACGAAAAGCAGCACTTTGTGATGGTTCCGAATTACTATTTACTTCTTGAAACACATCTGTGCTTCATCATGTTTCTGGTGTTGGAAATGATTACTACCTCAACAAAAGAGGATCTATTCCAATGCGTCTAAATTGGTCCTGTTCAATCCACAGGACAAACTGATCTATCCACCAGACCTCTTCCTGTGTCTCTCAGCACCGGGAAGCGAGTCGCTCTGAAAACAGGAAGCGCTGCCTCTGAGCCCGCTGGGCTGCAAGGAAGCAGCTGGCCCTCCGGCATGGCTGCTTCCTGGAGTGTTGTCCGGGAAACTGATATGTTTACCCCACATCCTCCCCTGCCAGAGGGATGGGAGATGGGGAAAACGGACATGGCCTGACTTCAAAGTCAAAAGGGGAAGAAAAATTAATCTCCAGTTAAGTTTTATCTGGAGACAATACATCAGAAACCAACCAGAGTGGAGTGTAGCTTGTGTTGCGTCTACTCTGTCGTATTCACATCAGTTCACAAAGAACAACCACCAACCGTTTGAGCGATTCTGTGACCCACTTACAACAGGACTCTCATGCGGATCTCGTCTCGCTCCAGGACCTGCTCGCACGTTTTCCCCACATGCTGCTTCCACTGGACATGACACTTCCTGCAGCTCTCCTAAAGAGTAAACAAAGCAAAGAATGGTGAGAAATATTTGGAGTACGGTAGTTGTTCGTAATACAATATTTAGCAAGTAAAACAAGAGTTTAAAGGCAAATATCACGCTGGACACAAATGAGAAATCTTGTTAAAGGTCACTTAAGAGTAAGACGCATGAACTAGAAAGAGACCAAAGAAGAAAACATGTATTACATATATGTTTTCACTCCTCTGGCTCTTCACAGGATGATGCTGCCACTACTGTGTTGTATTTTAAGATTTTGTTGCATGTAGGCACAAAAGTTCATTTTATTTAAATGTATCGATGCACAATTACAAACTACCTTGCGTTGGTCTGTCTCTTTAATTGATAGTAAAATACAGTAAATAAAACCATTCAAGTAAAAAAAAACAAAAAAACATGGAGCAAGCGTCCTGTAACCATCGTTTTCTGCATCCCTCCCTGCTCTGTATGCTGCTGCGGCAACCGCTGCAGGGACAGACATCTAGGTGCGGCCTTTTTTTCCCCTTTGCTTCAAATGTCTGTCTGCGGATGCGGACTGCTTGGTTGCCTAGGAACAAGAACGAACTCCATCCTCCGGCCCGGCTTTTCTCGTCAGAGCGAGAGACTACATGAGCGCCGGCCGAGGTTTCTGCATGTGCATATGCCTCAGCTTGGTTCTCCCCCCCGCTGACCCTTAGCTAAGTGGTGCTGCCATAAATATTTGAGCCGCTCATCCAATATTGAGGAGCGTGGCGCATGACGGCTGACGCGGCAAGATGTGACCGATGTCTGTAAAGCGGCATCTCACCCGACAGTCCTGCAGCCGCCTTAAGTGACTAAAGGTTTGCATGTCAGCACAGTTGGCATAAAGTCACATTTTATTGGGTACCACACCATTTCCTGAGACAGCTGAGTGTGTGTGTGTTTGTGAGCAAGTTAAGCCAAACGGTGCAGAGCTGGATCGGAGCAGTTATTGTTGCCGTTTGAAGCAGGAGCCATGGCAAAACCCTAAAGGACATTCAAGACAAAAACGAGGAAGAAAATAGGAACCAGCAGCTGCAGCAGAAAGAAGTGGGGAAAAAAACCCAGATCTCACAAAGAGGGGCTGGATGCTAGAGGAAGACAGAGCAGCCTCAGAATAGAGACCGATCGACCCCTAGCGGCGACAGAGAGCAAGAAGAGGATCTGCACAGGAGAGAGTGCGGATGACGCTGGTCTTTGAGCCGACTGAAGAGCAGGTGAGAAACCTGAGCTCTTATAGAGCGGCTAAAAATACAGACGCGGGACGTCACGGTCCGACCTCGGAGGAGGTGTGGCACAAGAAGGCTTCACCTGCACGTGGCCGGGGCGTGTCAAAGGCCACGCACAGAACATCTACTCACAAACAAAAAAAAAGATGCCCTTTGACGAGCCTCACCTCTTCAGATCCACCCTTTTACAACTCGCTCTGACTTGTCTCTGATGTGCGGAGCGCTGCCCTCCCTGCTCCCAGTTTTCATTCATATCTTTTCCCTCCTCCTATGCATGGGCTCTAGTGCTGCCGCAGCCCTTAAAAGGCACTGCAGGCTTGAATGAGGAGGGGATGGTGTCAAATCTATGGTGGATAACTATTTAATTGTGAGGTGGGTGAGGAGTAAGGAAGGAGTTTTAAAAAAAACAGCTTCGTAGTGGTGCAGAAGTATTCACACCCTTTAACTGGCTCAAGAGGCAACAAAAAAGCATGTTTGGAGACACAGGAAATCCACCGTTCTGCCCAAAGGTGCCTGCAGCTCAGGCAGGAGAGGCCGGAAGGGCAACCATGTCGGGGGGAATCTGGGTCAAAACGGAGCAGGAACGTTTGAATTGACGCTAGTGTCAGTTCCATCCAGTAAGAAACAGGAAAGGAGGAGGTGGGCGGCCAATATGAGCGTGAGGATGGGCGGGCTCACGGGGAAGTGTGCTGGTTACATAACCGTGCCCCTCCCTGGCCGTAGAGCGGCGGGATGAGGCGCAACAACCGTCTAACTAGAACCGGCCCCTGCGTCTGTTTAACCGTCTCCAGGGGTGTGACTGAAGCAAACGGCAAAACACACCCTTGTGCATTTACACCTAATAAATAAGAAGAACTCTTTAGTCGATCAAAACTTGGTGCCAAGGAGGAACAAGAACAGTAAACAGCTGAAGCACACAACCCTAACCCAGCGGCTGGGAACGTTTAAAGCCAACAAAGAACCAAGAGTATAATGAACTCTAGATCACAGCAGAGCAGCTGTGCAAGGAACCCACCCTTGCAGGATATTAAGTGAGTCTCTGGCTCCACCTACAGCTTGGTTAAGGACATTACATGATTCCAAACAATCTTTAAACAACCAGAGCTTCATCTGAACCCCAGAATATTTCAAAGCAGAAAAAACAGAAGGGAAACTAAAAAACTCACTTTCAGTTTTTACTTCAGAGCCTTCGTGGAAGTCCAACTAGGAACGACCTGCGACCCCAGGATGGAGGTACAGGTCTAGCTTTGCTCCTCTACCTATTCTATTTTAGCTCTATAGAACATCTGACAGTTTCTCAACCAGATAAAAGTCTGACTCATCCTAACATAAGAACAAGTGGGTGTAGGGTCTGCTGCCGTCTGGAACAGGATTTTTCTACATTTACCTCAGTTAACTTTGTCTCTTTTATCATTTTATACATATTCGTTATAAGGACGTTCTCTAACAAACCTGTGAGGTCTTAACAGAACATCTGGACTCATACCAAAAGTAAATCACACAGCGGTGGACTCTAATTAGCATTTAGGTGACTTCTGAAGGATTTCATTGGAGGAATCAGAGTAATAGTGGTTGAATAGGAACATTTAGTCGAAGATTTCCAGCTCACAATTACTCGTTTATTAGAATATCACCAAACTAGGGCGGCACGAGTATGAGTAAAATAATAATCACGATTATTTTGATCAATATTGTAATTACGATTAGTAAGATAATCACAATAATTGATTGTGTCTGGAAAAAACTAATTTTATTGCAGCAGCAATTACAATGTAGCAACGATTTTTTTAACAGCGTTACTATAGTGGTTTTCTGGGTCGCTGCTGGACAAGGACGGGGGTTTTGTGAGCTAGCGTTAGCTTTAGCATTCTTGCATTCCTCGTATTCATGCCTGAGGTGAGCGTAAGGTTTCTTGAAGTGGTATGATAAGTTAGTTGTGTTATTGTGCGGGGCAGACAACTCTGTTGCACTCCTTGTGTATAACTTCTTCCTGTTTAATGTCTCTTTCCCTGAATCCGAAACAAGTCCTAACAACGGATGTGGACCCGTGTCTTCCCCAGTCGACATGATGTGCTCTCGTTAAACACGCTGTCACCTGCCACCGTGGTGTTGTATACTGATGGTGGTTGGCAGACTTCTGGTTGAAAACAGGTGCTTAGAGATGCAGGCACTGCAGCAGAGCTCACATTTTTTATGCAAATATCGTGACGACCAAGTTCATTTAATTGTGGCCACCGAAATCGTAATCACGATTAACATACCATTAATTGTGCAGCCCTACACTAAAAACTGGTTATCAGCCATTACAGCAAAAAAAAACAAAAAACAGATATCAATATCGGCTCAAGATGTTCACATCAGTGGATCACTTTAGTTTATCACACAATTCTTTGATATTGGAGTATATAGGATGCCAAACGGTGAAAATATTTAGGGCTATGAATACTTCCTGCATAACAATGATAATATTTGAATACTAATATTCGGAAACTAAAACAGTAACTACTAGTTAATAGATGGTTTACCCCTTCACAAACAACATTTGTGAAGATGCGAATCATCTACCTTGTCCAGTAAAGTAGCAGATATAAGAGTCAGCGTGTTCCACCAGTGTAAGGTTGCAAGTACAATAACCTGGGGACATTCCCACACGCTGAAAGCCAAATGCTTACAGAGAGAAAAACATCAGGGCTGTGATTATGTTGCAAACACTGACAACAGGCTGCATATTTGTGTGTTTGAGATTTTCCAACAAACACTAAACATTTCAGACTTGAATTCTTGCAATAGCCCCCCCCCCGCATTCCTGAGACTGAAGAAGAGATAAAAAAAGGAGAGGAAGAGAGAGGTGGCGACCTAGCCAGCAGGAAGCGTTTATCCCCTCCAGGAGGCTCCTCTTCAATCATTCTCACTTTGATTAAATGAACGTTCGAGAGGCACAGATGAGATTTATGTTGCAGAGACAGCAGCGTGATTTACGATACACAGCATCCACGTCCAACTTTGATTAGATTAACAAGAGAAGTCTGAGGGACTGACCTTGCGGCAGCGTGGGTTGGGGCAGCTAAACAGGGACATGTCTTTGTCCAGCAAGGCTGGAAAGTTGCAAAACGGACACCTGCGAAGGCCAGAAGAGAAACAATACCGGTCAGAGGGTGAAACAAAACACATCTGTCGCCCTTCCTTCCTCCCGCCGCCTCACCTCACTAACTCGTCAGCACAGGTGGCCGCCACCGCCTCCTCCGCTTGCCTCTCGTTGTATTTACACAGAATATTGTCGGGAAGGACCTTCTGCAGCTCACAGGTGGGGTATGAGCACGGGCAGCCATCCTCCATGCAGCTGAGCTCCGACTGCAACACGGAGACGCACACGCTTGTTATTACAGAGTTGCTTCATGTCGGCCGACTGCAGACGAACGTCGACACCAAGTAAAACAACATTTATCGACAGGTTCTACTCTACCCTAAAGGTTCTGTCACTCTTCCTCTTTACAGTCATACAAATATGACAAAAAAAAAAGTATTCACACCCCTTCAAGTAATAATGACTAATATTTTTATTTAACTGCTCTTAAAGCTTTTGTTTCACATCTAGAGATCGAAAGTTTTGCCTGGTTTTATGTCTTTGCGACACATCATAAACGCGTTTTCCTGTTTTTAGCTCCGTACCTCGGGTTCCACACATCATGATTCTGCCACCACCGTGTTTCACAGCAGGCTACGGTATGCCTGTGGTCATTTCGTGTTAATTTTTGCATTTAATGAACCAGAGTTCGTGAAGCTCTGATGAGAAAGCTTTACAACAGATCCATTGGAAACCTACATAGTAACCTGCCTGAGAATTGACGGTATTGGTAAAAAAAAAAAAAAAGAGGAAATCATATGACTTATTCTTTTCATTCTGGATGTGGTTCGTATTGTAAAACACAATGAGCCCTGACGTAACAGTCAGCACTCATTGAGGCGTCTCCGTGTATCATGTCTACGATTACCACCCCTGACAAACACATATACTAAACAAGGCCAGCTGTGCTTTTCAGAGAGAGCGTACCAGCGAGCTTACCGCTTTTAGTCTCTATGCAACGCCGGTTTTTGGCAGCAATGTGACAGAATACTTTTCCAGCATTGATGGATTTGATTTTTATGCTCTATAACAACTGCACTATTACTAAAAATTTTAAAGCAAGTATAGCTGGGTTTGTTCGAAGTTTATCACACAAGATCCCAGTAAAGTAAGCACCTTGCCGGAGCCGAACACGGCCTCCTGAGCGTATTTGACCAGGCACTCCTTGCAGAACAGGTGGCCGTCTGAGCACTGCGTCATCTTCTCGAAGGCGAACTCCCCGAAGCAGCAGCCGCACTCGATCAGCTGACCGTCCTGTGGAGAGAACCGTCCGGCATTTACTCGGAAGCCAACGAGAGTCACAAAGCTTCATTCTGATGTGGAAATATTTGAGATAAAAATGTTGCTTTTCGTTTCGTAAACAAATTTAAAAAAAATGGATTTACACATATAGGAGCTATTCTATTGTATAAATGCCCTTAGAAGATCATTCTGTACTGTGATAAATTCTCAAACTACTGGCTAATAATTCTCGTTTTTGACCTAATTTTAATCATTTTAATATTTACTCATCACGTTTGATAATAATTTTAGTAGCCAAACAAACACTGTTGCATTGGTTTTGGAGTAACAACAGATTGTTGAAAACATTTCCCCACAATCCTCAGGAATCATTAAAGATATTTTTCTCATATACCCCCGGTTCTGACCTTGGAACGCTCTCATTTTGCCCAGTTGCTTTCTCGTTGTTGATTCCTGGACTCTGACCTTAACTGAGGCCTGCAGTCATTTTTGGGTCGACCGGCCTCTCCGGGGAAGCTTCAGCCCTGCTCCACAGTTTTCTCCAGTTTTACATAACTGCTCTCGCTTTAGCTCACTGGCTTTGCTCTCTCAAACAGAAATTTCCAGACCGACAGATGTCAGCGTCTTCGTCCTTCTAGTGTTTACTCTATATACATTTTAGATAAAACGTTCCTAATTGAGAACTCTCAGCCATAACAATCATGCTTTATATCTACAGGTGATGCAAAAATCATGATTTAACTTTTTCATATAGGTCCATGTTGCTTTTTACATTTTCTTCTTAAAATAAACCAAATAATTTTAACATGTTTTTAATATTTCCTCAGGTTGTCTTTGTCTGTCATGTGAAGAGACGCTGTTTAGTTTTTTCAACGATAATACCCACGTTACAAACTTATTCTGAGATGTGGGTTTAAGATAAACGAAGAATCAATCAGAACCACACGACTTTTTCAGGAAGAAAACTATATATTATAAAAAACAACAACCACCCAGTTTGGTGCGAACGTACCATTTGATTATCTTCTTGTTTTTGAGCGCCTGAAAGTAATTATTATAAAATATGTTGCCTGAAACTCATGTTTTTCTCCCTCTGGTGCGTCAAAGTAGCAGAAAATATGGAACTAAAACACGCTAAACTTAAAGTTAAAGCAACCAATTAACTGTTTAGTCAAAGCAGCTCGTGGCTGCAGCGTCTACGTCAGTCTAGCTCATACCTTCTTATATTCGTCTTCGTTGACCTGCAGAGCAAGGAGGAAGTCTTCATGCTGGAGACAAAAATGTATTCTTATTAGAAGAGGCAATAAACTAAAGTACAATCAGCTAAAAATAACGAGGCATGAACTGAAACTTGTGGAACCCCATTATGGACTTTTTATCTAAACCTTTTATGTCACTGAAAGCGGTAAAATGGTTGAAATAAATCCTGTTACAATATGTAATGTAAAAAAATAATAATAATAATAAAGAAATAATAAGAAAACAGGAAAAACCTATTATGTTAACTTATAGCTGACACTAAAGGTGGGAAAACACAAAGTGTACCTCTGCCCATTCCTTCGCCTTCTGCTGATAGAAAGAAAGCTCGTTCTGCACAGAACCTTCCAGATTGTTGTACGTCCTGCAGTAGCGGCGGTCGTTCTCCAGGAAATACATCCTTCTGTCCAACCTGAAGGAACCTGGTGTGCAAACATGTCAGCTAGAGAACCTGCCCTTCGGTTTATGTAGCCTATTTATGCGCGAGGAAGAACACGTGTTATTCTGCTCGGCTAGTTACTCGGTTGTATAAATGACTGATTAATTAGATAGAACAAGATGAAAGCGCTGCAGCGATTTTTTTTTTTTTTTTTTTTACCCTGCTGAAAATGAAAGTCAATGTAGCAGCGCTCAGACGAGGTTCTGCTCCGCCGTCTTTTTCCGGACGGGTCGCCGGATTCCTGCCACTTCTTTAGAGCTTCACATAAGGCCTGAGAAGAAAGCAGACAATAAATGAGAAGGAGTTAACTGGCTAAAGGCAAGGCTGGAAGGAGGATTGCATGTCTGAGATTCGTTGCTGTAACAAAGCGACAGACGTACCTTGCGTGTGATTGCATAGTGTCCCTTCAGGGCGTTCAGGGCCCATTTGATGTCCTGACAGCTGAGCATCCTGAAGTCGGCCATCAGCAGGTCAGTGGCCTGCATGATTATCTCAGGCCCCACAGTGCTCAGCTTGGCATAGTCAAACAAGTCCTCAGTCTCCTAACGGCAAACAAACACACGGTCTTCATGCTCACAGAAAACTGATCCCTTAAACCAAACGCAACTTTAAAAACTACAATCTGAAAGTCAAAAGGTGATCTATAATTCATTCTGTAGGTTTATGCAAGCTTATAAACCTGGGGGTACTTTTAAAAGGAAACAACTTTTTTATCTCTAAGTTTATCACTGGTTAAATCTGGATAAACTTTGGATTTGCTTACTGCAATAAAACATTTACATTTACTCTTCTTTACCAAGATGCCAAAAACCAAGGAAGTGCTAAAATTAAGCTGCTAAAAACCTAAAAAAAACCCCATAAAACTGCAGATTTGGGACTCTTCAGTTGGACGTCTGAACGCCCCACCTCTGCCTGGGTGTCTCCTGACTCCAGCAGGATGCTGGTGGGAGCCGCCACTGCTGCCGCCGCCGCCGTGTCTCTTCTCGGGTAATCTGGATTCTCCAGCAGCAGGTTACATATCCTGGAGCCAGAGCACAGCAAGGATGCGAGAGATATGGAGTTAAAATGTTATCACCAAATCTTACGGTTCTATCGCGATAAGAAAAAGAATAATAATAACAAACAAAAACTGCGCTTGAAAATTAGCTATTTAAAATGAGCATCTTTAGAAACACCAGTTACAGTTAGTGTGATTCCTTTCACTAAACGTCACACAGTAACTGTAATTAATCATATTATTTTAACTAATTATTGCTCTAATGCAGAAGTCTGCAACCTCTATGATCCAAAGACAATTTCTTGCATAGTTTAGGCAAAAATATATAATTCAGAGCCGTAAAGGTTACTTGAACTTTTGAATAAAACAAAAAGTTTTAAAAGGAAAACCTTAAAAATATTGTTTGAAAAAAAGTTGAGATTTTTTAATGATTTCATAAAAGATGGTAAATTTTTTTTAACCAATTAATGATGTGTAAAAACTAAAATATCAAATCATAATTCCTATGATTCACTATAATGCTAAATAATATTACCACTGTAATGCTACCACTAAAAACACAGGAAACTCTTCCCCAACAAGGGAAACATACATTCATTATTTCATCAACAGCAAAGTAAACGGTTCTTACACATTCAAGTCTTTCACATTATTCCTCAGGATCAGTTCTGCTACATACGCTTCCTGGACGTCTGGGAGTAGATCCAGCTGGAGAACGCACAGAAAAGTGGGAGTTTCATGTGACAGCGCTATGCCAAGTAGTGCAGAAAACAATCCAAACGTTAAACTGGAGGCATTCTTTTGTCCTCAGCTCTTTTTACTCTGACACCCTAGAAATAAAGGTGCAGGCAACTGTCTTTAGAGGGGTTTTACCTGAGCATAATACAACTAGTCTGGGGAGAGGAAGGCTGTGTTCACTCTAAAACAGGGTCATTCAAATAAAAGTTAAAGAGGTCCATTCCGACAATATTACATGTTGCCAAGGACCGGATGTCCAACTGTTTAACGTTTGTGTGTGTATTATATATATATATATATATATATATATATATATATATATATATATATATATATATATATATATTACACACACATATATATTAGTTGTATTAACATCTGCAAGCCTTACTTTACTTTTCTGATTAAATTAATTCAGTCTTATTTAAGTACTTTTTGAAAATATTTATTGTCACAAAACAAGGAGCTGAACATCTATGTCTAATTTCAAATGTTTAATGTTCTTGCACTTATTGAGTAAAAGTAGGATGTCATGTAAAGAGAAGAACATAAGTAAAAAACTTTTTTTTAAAACATGACAACTGTTCATGCTCTCAAGTGACTGACCAGAAAAACAAAACAAAAAACAAATGAAGGAAAGCTTGATTTTCATTTTTATGTTTCCCATCTGGACTCAACCATCTCAAACTATTTAACCAACTGTGTTTGAATCTGAACACATTTAATAACACATTTTTAGACAATCTATTCTTCTTTTTTGCTTTCAGTGAGAGAAGTGAGCTCTTGCTTGCCCACCCAGAATTTTAAACCTGGGCTTGAATGGTGTCAGAGCCATTCTCATGCATGTGTGTAGGTGCTCATTGGTGAGGCAGGATCAATATTTAGTTTTTATAATGTTAAATGTGGAGAAAGCTGCCTTGCAGTTGTATGTGGAGCCAAACATAGTCAAGATCTGCAGGGCTACTTTCCTCAGAGCTGGGAACCATTGGAGCCAAAAAGTGGAAGGATCAGTTCTAACAGACCTTTCCTTCAGGGCCAAATCTGCTTGGAGGTCAACTAACTGCATCTGCAGATGCCCAGCATGTACCCACTTGAAATGCTGTGTAACTTCCTTTGAGAAAGCCCAGACATCAGTAATAAGAAATGGGTTCTGAATGAACATGGTAAGCTGCTGTCCAACACTGAAGCTGTCAAAACGATTGCTGAAGTTTACAATAAAGTCAACAAAAGAAGATACATCTCGCTGTCCCTGAACCTGTTCTTGCATTGGTGGAAAGAGGACACAGTCTTCCTGCAGGTCTTCCTTGAACATCTCAAGTTTCCTCTGAAAGGCACGGACAGCGGTCATTAGTTCACAGCTTGAATTGTCCCTGCCCTGTAGCTTCAACTTCAGTTCATTTGTGAAGTTATGTCAACCAGAAAGGATACATTGTCTTGCTGTTTCTCATTTTCTAGAAACTGAGAAAACTGTGTTGCCTTCTGACTTTTTGGCTCTGCTATTTCCCTCCTAATGGACCGGAAGCGCCTTTGCTGAGCCATCTCACATTGTTGTGAAGCAGAAGCTCGTCGGCATTGCCGTCAACTTCTCTGAGGAACTCCCTCAGAATGCGATGCTGGTAGGAAGAGGATGACCTTAGAAAATTGATCATCTTCATCATTATATTCATCACCTCAGCATGCTCATCTGACAGGGAGGCACAGATGACTGAATGATGAATGATGCAGTGGTGAATTAGGAGATTAGGATTATCATTCTTCAGTCTTGTTACAGCTCCCTTTTCTTTCCCTGTCATAGCAGGAGCTCCATCTGTAGTGACTGAGATCACTTTTTTGGGCTCTACTCCTCTCTTTTCTAACATATCCTTAATAGTCAGGTAGATGTCTTCTCCTGTTTTACTGGTCTGAAGAGGTGTGATACCCAGCAGGTCTTCACAGAATGCTTAACATAAACTAACCTTCAGTAAGTGTTTGAGCAACTGCTGTCATGCACTCTTTAAACACCTCTCCATCAGTAAAGGGCTTTTTGTGCTGACCCTAAATCCAGGGTACTCTGAGTGAACAGTCATATGCTCGCTGCTGAGCGCTGAATGTGTGGCTCAGGATCCTGGTTTACTGCTCATATTGGGCTTTGAAACTGCGTATATTTTCTAACCGTATTTTTGATTTGAGTGGGTATGTTTGTTCTAAATTTTTATGTGTTGTCTCATAGTGACGTTTCACATTTCCACTTTTAATAAATGCCACAGATTCTGAACAAACCAGACATGCTGGTTTTGTGCTACCAATTGGAAGAATAAACCGAAAAGACTCAGTCATTCCGGATTAAATGCTCGATTCTTATTGTCCAGTTTTCTTTTTTCAGACGCCGCCATTTGTTCCTTTTTACTTGTCTATTTATCCCTTCCTCTGTTTCAGCGATCTGTTCTCCCCGTCCTTTCCTCTGCCTCTGCCTGCCTGTATTCCTCTTGTCTTCGCCGTTTCTCTCTCCTTCTCCGTCTCAACTATAAATTTTTCCTTTCCCCTGTCTCACCCTGCTGTATCTTTTGCTGTGTCTCTATATTTCTCTCTATTTTTGTCTTTTTCAACATAACCTCTTTCAAAAACTCTCATCCGTCCTGACGCCAAGTTACGCCGGCCCACAGTGTTGCCAGATAGAGTCGAAGTTTTCCTGCCCCAAAATCTGCTAAAAAACGCCACATCACCCAGTAATGGGTTGACATGTGTTTTAATAAGTTAACTCAAAAACCGCCAATCTGACTTCAAACTAGCTCAAATTATCTCCACAGCTATTTTTACCCTCAAAATCAAAATGAAAAGCGGTTGGTTTCCATGGATGCATGACTACTACCGTAAAGACTGTAAATGCATCGCTGATAAACCGGAAATTGCTAAACAAGATTTTAGGCTGTCATTGGTGTTTTGGTATCAGTTTCGGGTCCGCATGACATCATTTTGGCCCGGATCCGGACCGGGGTCCGCCCATTAGTGACCTCTGCTCTAAAACATGGTGGAGGTGTTACCATTCTGTGGGAATGCTTTTTTTAAAAGAAAAATAAATAATGCATATTTCCCTAATTATGTCTCTACAAGTCATGTTTGACTAATTTCTCTTTTGCTGAATAGTTGCATCTTTATATGCAGGACATCAATGTTCAGGTTTTGTAACAGATTATCAGAAAGATGCGGGACATTTGAACCAGGACTTTGGTGTTTTTAAAATCGTAAAATAAAACTATTCAATTTAAATTATTTGGGTCACAATTAACCTTGATTCCATATTGAATTAAGTAGTAATAAGTAGTATACTCATTAATGGAACTACCTATTAATACTATTTTCAAAACGTATTAATTACTATTATATTGTGACCCTAATCCATTCCCAGAAATTTCAGAATTGATACTAAATTTTGGGGAAAAACCCCCCAAATACAATCACCTGCAGACATTATGATTATGGCTAAAATGTCTGATAACAACTAACTCCACAGCTTCCAGACATGTTTTGCTCCTTACCCAAAGTTAACTGTGTGATTAATCATCTCAGCGACTCAAATATATACACCAATGCATTTTATCTAGAGTCCGTCCAAATGTGACCAAATTAATGTCGTTATTACATTTTGCACTCAAAGAGCTTTGGGTAGATATGTTGTGCAGCTCTGCACCGGCCTGCCGCAGATTTTCCTCTCATCATCAGCGGTCCTGTCGCTACTGAAGACAAGTGTCCCGACATTATGATGCAGCGACCATTTTGTTTTAATAGTGGGGAAAAAATATGTCTGTTCTAACAAGACCCAGAGTTTTTGGTTGTGTTTAGATGAGATACTCACAACACCAGTGATGAGGGCTCTAACGTGAGGCCGCTGGTCTGGTCTCTCCTGTGGCACTGAAGGTCCGGGTCTGGCGTCCTCTATTTGGGGAAGGGCCTCGGGTGCAGGGGGGACGCCCACCAGGACGGGCGCTGGGTTTACCTGCTCAGGATTTGGGGCCAAAACAAGCCCCGCCTCACCTCCGTTCTGGGGCACCGGCAGGTCGGCCTGCCCGATGTTGTTCCCGCGGGCGGGCGGAGCCACGACGGAGGCCTTCGGCGGGGGATTGGGAACAGCCTCTGCATGTGCCTGGCTGCCCAGGATGATCCGGTGACCAGCCTCAGGAGGACCTAATCTCTCTGGGGCAGCGGCGATCAAAACCGCGGGCGGGGCGACCTGTACGACCTGATGTGCCTGGGCGGGCCGCCCTGCGGGCTGCGCAGGCGCCTGGGCCAGGGGCTGCGGCTCCACCTGAACGAGGATGCCCCGCGTTTGATTGTGCTGGAGCCTATGCTGCATCTGAGGCTGCGTTATTAGAGCGGAGGCCTGGACGCTCGGCTGCTGGGGAAGGACCAGCACGTTGACCATCATGAGCTTGGGCTGTGCAGACGTACCAGGCTGAGGCTGAGGCCGAGTCCGTGCGTGAGCGTGAACGTGTGCAGATGAAGTACTGGCTTGAGCGGCATCTGGTACCGGTCGCCCACTCGTACTCGGAGTGTCTTGAAGCCTTGCCGAGGAGGACGATGCGATCGGCGCAGCTGCAACAGCGAATCGTGTTGCAACGGCGGCCGTGGTTGCCTGACACGCCGCGGGGCCAGCAGGAGTCGGCGACAGTCGAGATGGGATCGGATGAACCCTGTGAAGGCCGCCTGCCCCGGATGACACGGCGACGGCGTTCGTGGAGGTAGACGGGGGGTCCGCAGCACGAGCTGACGACCTTTCCCGATGGCGTGCGTACGATGGGTGCTTTGGCTGCGAGTTGGACGTCGGGGCGACTACAGCAACCACAGGCGGCGCGTGTATGGGTGGCTGATTTATCCTGACGTCTATGGAGGTAGAGGGAGAAGAACCCAGGTCCCCGGGCGCAGTGGACGAGCTGCTTTGACCGCCGACCTGACTCGGGTTGTGCAAGATCCCGCTCCATTTGGCTGCTTGGCGTATTATGTTCCTGCGTGACGGAGGCGGTACCTGTGAAAAGAAACAAAAAATATATATCAACAGTTTTAAAAATGCAGAAAAGTTCCAACAACTAGATTTAAACAAAATCATTCAATCACCTCCAATATACTGACGTCGTCGTCATCTGCATCGTCTGGGACTAAGACAGGACTGCCGGGTAAAATAGTCACGGGCTCTTCGTCCGAGTCATCTGAAATGGTGATGAGCTCTTTCTGACCCGACCCTGCAGAAACACAAGCACACACACACACACACACAAACACACGCTGGCTCACAAACAGCAAAGCAAATCATACAATAAGAAACAAAATAATACACAATCCACTGCGTTGATTAGATTTGCTTGAGTTATTGAGCGATAAAAATGTAATCAAAGGGAAAATTAAGTGAAAACAGTTTAGATCTGCTGTAGTGATAGTTAATAACATCTTTGTTACACAGGGCCTCACTGACAGTTAAGTTCAATTTAAAATAGAAAGCACGTGTTTTTTATTGTTCCCGTTAATTACTTTCCTTTTCATTTCTCTATAAATAAAAAGCTTTTTAAAACAAAAGGAGGACTTGGTTGCACATGTTTAGTCATTTGTCTACACAAAAAAATTGATGAAATTATATATAAGTTTTGTTTAAAATGTCTCATGTTTTAGACCTATAATGATTTACAGAGGAGTTTCCTACAAAACAAAACAAAACATCAGTCTATGTTTAGTTTATTGTTGACAAGAGAAAAAGATGTTTTTCTTCTTATTTTAATGAAAACAAAAAACAGATTTTGAAGCCCTCAAGTTTTTTTTACTTTGTTTTGGTCTGCGTTCCCAAAAGTTGCAAAAAAGACTTTGGTGAGGGTAAATAAAAATAGCAAATTTCCAGCAAATTTTGAGCGGCAAGAATAGCAATTAATTTCTACGAAACACTGCTTCACAGCATACTGAGGTTACGTGTGGTGCCATGGAGGAGCTCGTCTATGATGTCCAAAATATGCGACCAAGGTTGTTTTATTTTTGCTGCATGATCCACGAATTGTGCAAAAAAGAAACGTCTGTGTGGGTCAGAGTAACGCAGCCGGACTGCAGACAATCTTTACGCAATCAAACCGAGTTGAAAAACACCAATAATGGCGATGAGTCATATAACAGCTCAAACATTAATGTTGTTTTTAAACATATCAGCCCTCTTGGTAAAATGGGTCTGATATTAATAACAGATATACAGTCAGAGGAGCAGTGAAATTTGTCCTACTGTACTTAGTATTGATATTATTTGTAAGTTTTTTTATTATTATTTAAGAACACGTTTATACTTTTATTTGTTAAAAAAACAACAACCCACTGACTAGATAATTAGACAGTGGCAATCGAACCACCACTGTCTAACTATCTAGATAGTGATTATTTTTCTGTATATATTTTTTTGACATTATTTTTTGTGGACTGCACAGAAATGAATGGTCCTCCAATCTCATTGTAAAATGTGTATAATGACAATAAAAGGCATTCTATTCTATTCTAAACAAACGCTTTGTTGTTTGGGTTTCAGTGTATTGAAGAGTATTTCATTGTATAATAATTGTAGAAAATAGGGATTACTACTTCACAGATTACAGCTATCCTATTAGGGGTTCTTTTTGGAGTGTAACCCCAGCGACAAAACAATGGTTGGCTGTATGATGTTGGTAAATCTCGGTTTTTGAAAATAACAGTAATATTAATATGGGAAATCGTTGTCGGCCAAAAGCTTACATATCGGAGCCTCCCAAACCAACAGTAAGCTAGTACCCTGAAGGTACAGCATAAGTTATTTTGTAATAGTTTAGATCGGTGGTGTCAAACTACAGTCCTCAAGGGGCGATGTCCTCGCACTTTTGGTGCTGTCCAATTTAAAAGCTGCAGAACCCTGACTGGTGTACAAATCCTGTGGTTTAAATAAAGGCATATTAAATTAGCTAGAATGGCCTAATCAAAGTCAAGAGGTATAACTAATTGAGTTACAAATTGACGGTTTGTGACACGGGACGTCTCTCACCTTGGCTGCGGTGCACGTTGAAGCTGGCCAGGTGGATGACGTCGTCGTCGTTTCCTTCTGCCATGATGAAACAGCACTAACACCCCCTGGACCAGTCACTGGCCAGTCAGCAGCAGCATCTGCAGACATACAGAGCTTTCCGTCAGGGAGACGACCTCCACCCTCCCTCCAGACATTCACACCCAGCTGTCAGACAATTGGGAATGCAGGATCCTGCCAGATGATTGTGAAAGAAAAACAAAACGAAAAAAAAACATGAGTCACTCGCGAGGCTCAAATTTATTATTACAGGGAAAATTCCCCTAAAATCCAACAACTGGTTTCATCTCCAACTCATCACTTGATGTCACTTCATTCATGCCAGGTGTAAACATGACGTGGGTAAAAACATGGCTTGATCAACTTTTAGGATTCAAGAGAAAAACAAACATTAGCAAACAAAAATGCAAAACAAAATCCTCCATTAAAACAAAGACTGACAGCTGATCGTTTCCCTTCCACGAGTTCAGTTCCTCTACATTTCTGTCAGCTAAACCCGGTCATGTCGTGAAATCGGCCCCTACACCTCACGTGTAGGTAAATATTCTGGCTAACAGCAGGAGCTGCTACAGCAGCTGCTATGCTAGCTGCTATGCTAGCTGCTGTAGCAGCTTAACTCTCATACCAGCCCCAGCACAGAGCAGCTCCGGGGGGTGAGCTTTCACATACAAACATGTCACTCATCTGCAATCTTTTCCGCTCTCTCGGCGGGTCAGTTTCTATTAGCTTGGCTAGCTAGCCAGCCAGCTAGCTAGAAGGGTAACTAGTTAGCTGATTAGGTTCTTTTTAGCCACAAACAACGCTTCAAAGTGGTCGGACCAGGAGAAAAAGCCGGCCATCAATAAAACCGCCAGGCATAAAAAGGTCAAATACCGCCGCTTTGTCGTGGATAACCACCAAAAATCCAGCTCTGTCCCCTTGATAGGCTCAATATCCGTGTAGCTTCAACCAAGAGAAACTGCCAAAACAAGAAGCATCCCGACGTACGACGCTGGACCGAGGAGCATCTTGGGAAATGTAGTTTTATTCAATGCGCCTGTCTATCTATCTATCTATTTATCTATCTGTCTATCTATCTATCGATATATATATACATATATATACGTTTGTGTATTTAGGGCTGGTACAACGTGCTTCAAATTACTTAAAAAAATGTTAATCATGCATTCTTTTCCAACTTTTTTTACTGGTATGGACAAGTTTGTGGTGGTCTGTCATGTGTTGTTTGTGTTGCTGGGGGGGGGACACGTCTACCCCCCTTAATGTCACACAGAAACATCGGATATTTATCTTTATATATCTG
>JAVLVB010000631.1:202862-226254 GCA_032876305.1 Orestias chungarensis
CTAAGTTATACAATCAGAAAAATATCTAAAACCTAATTCCCAAAATACATTTACATTAGACTTTTTTTTATATACGTTTGATCCTTTTTAGCAAAGGATGCGTTTGCAGCCAATGGTGTAGCCAATCTGTTGTCTATGTGAGATTTATATATATATATTCAAAAATGTCCATGATTTTCTACAGTATTTCCTTAATTAACTGTTATCTTATCATCAGAGGCCACTTTTTTGAGTCTCTATGGTTAAATTAACAATTCGACGATTGTTTAGTCAATTTGTCACGTCTTGTCAGATATTTGTTTTAGCCCTAACTGTGTTATATTCATAGTCACTTCAACCATACTCGCATGCCAGAGGATATGTAGACAAATATTAATAAACTAAAAACACATCATTTAACACCCCAATGCTTTAACAAAACATCAATAAACATCAGTTGAAAATGTGGGCTCAGTTTTACTCACAGTACTGATACCAATAATAACAACAAAAAATGTCAACATCGGCCGATACCAATGTTATCGCTACCATAGTGTGCATCTCTAACAGAAGTCATCGTGTATAAACAGAGGGAGGCTCCTGTCTGATCAAGTGCCATAAACACTGGCAAGACACAGGAGCAGATAGCCCTGCTACTTTATATTACCGTCATTCAACATTACATTATACTGTATTGTAACTTTAATATGTTTGATTGTGGTTAGAAATATTTCCAATTAGATTATAATTTTTTTTTTGTTAACACTGACTCCACTGGATTAGTAATCAATGTAAAGGAAAATAACTTCTATAGCCCTTCAGATTATCTGAGACAATCTGAAGCCAGAGGAATTAATATTGGAGAAAAAAAAGGGAAATATTTTTCCATAAAATTTACTGAGTGAAGTCCGTTGGTTCTGTCTGTTGCGGATTATGACTGATCAGTACAAAAAAAATCTTCTAAGGCTGATTTAAACTCTTTTCCACCCAGTCAGCCACCCAGGCAGTGAGTAAGGGAGTCATGGTTTAGGATGTGGTGACTGGTGGCAAAGCGTCTGCCTCAGCCAGATCCTACTTCCTGTGATCAAGCCACGGAGAATGCTTCCAGGATATCCCTCCTTTTACTCCCTGTCAGCCTCTCTAGGTGCTCCTCTATCTGACTCACGAATTTCACACAGAGACCTCGTCTTTTCGTCAGCAATCACGAGAGAGACGCCGAGAGAAAGAACAGAGAGTCTGATCTCTGACTCTTCCAGGAAGGCCCGTCTACCACTGTCCCGCCGGGCTTTCTGCACTTCCGCTCCCTCACCAGAAACAGAGGACAGCTCTGATTTCACACATTAACGCCGTGGTTGTTACACTCCTTGACCAGCTCCTTAGTGGCGCTGAATGTGTGACGGGCCCCATTCACAGTGTCTCGGGAGATTTCCCATGCTGCCAAGGCAACCGATGGCCAAGACACAGACGACTCAGCTGGTGCCCAACTTCCCCTCTGCCAGTTCAGTTCTCAGCATTATTGGCTTTAAAGTTAGAGCTGAACAAAAAAAAGAGCTGGTTCAGTAGCTGGTTAGGAAGTCTTGAGGTGATTTTAACCTCCTAACATAATTAGACATCCAAAGCCCTACCAGGTGGGTTCACACACCTTTCTGTAAAAAAAATAAATAAATCTAAAAAGACATAAAACATAAAAGTATCTTAAAACTGCTAGAATATATCAGATCCCTACACCCTTGTCTTCTTCATGATCAAACACTTTGGTTAGCCTTTAAGACAGCTGCATCCAAAGTCCTGAGCCACAGGTTTATTTTCACCGTTGGTATAATGATGTGCGGCTAATTGACCAAAAACAGGCCTTAGAATTTAAAGAACATTGGGAAGAAACTGGGATCAATTTCTCGTTCTTGTAGATGAGATTCGACATTAACTTCAAAAACGGTTGCAGAGCCCTGTGTTAATTGATAGGAAGATTAGTTGTTGTTCCTTTTTTCTAATAACAAAAGCCTCCACTTGATCCTGATTTATTGATGACAACTATAATATAAGATCTCCAATAAAAGTTTTTCCTGTTATTGCTAGCCGTGATGGCTTTCACAGGCATCGAAAACAGATCTGACTTCATGTTGTGTGAATAAGAGAAATGAGCGCAACGGAATTTTAACATTACAAAACGAACAGAATGTGATTATACTTTTACAAATTCAGCAAGGTCCATGAAAAAAAAAAAAAAGTTCTGTGTTATCGCCTTCCTGTTGTGTAAAAGCACCGGTCTGAATAAACAAGCCCTTCACAAACCACCGTTGGCTTGATCCAGGTTGATTTTTAAACTTCTAACCAAAAACCTGAAGCGCATCTAACTCACAGGGAACCTTTATAAAAACGCCTATTGCTGTCACCCTCCGTCTGCTGGCTGTGATGTGTTCACTAAACTAAAAAACTAAAGATTTTAGACTTTCTTACTGTTCAAGCTTAAAACAGCTGCAACTGGTGTCATGCAAACAAGACTACAAATGTATTGCTAAGGAGATATGATTTTTTTTTTTCATTATATAATTGTTATCCCTTTATTTATTTGCAACAGGGGTAAAACAAAAACAAAAAAAACACTGCTTTTGGATCCATGTTTTGATTCACTCCTCTAAATATCAATTTATCCAAATCCAGGCCATTTTTATGTGTTCATAATTCAGTTTTTAGCATTACTATTTATCTGCATCATCAATATATTACAGCTCCACGTAAAAGTCCCGGCAGCAGCAGAGTTTGTGGCTAGTGCATCGTCAGCGATGCTTTAGCGTCAATTGAGGATCCTCGGTGACATCAGCACCAAAGGGCGATGTTGATCATGTGGCCGCATGAAATCAGGAAGTAGCGCTGCAGATTCCAGATAACCCAAGTTTTGACTACGTCCAGGCAAAAGCAGCACATTTACTTCATCTGGTCTTTATTTATGAGCTCGCTGCAAACATTTGTGTTCTTGTACAGACATCTTTGAGAAACCCTTTCAAGAAACCACTAGTTTAAAGCCTAATCATAAGGTTATGGTTCACAACCCATAGAATACAACAGCCACAGTTTGCCTAGCTAAATAAAAGCCTGCATAAACACAGAGAGGGCGCTCTGAAGTGTGACCCAGAGTCTCACTCCCGCCACAGACACACAGGCTTCTCTGATGTAGGCCAAACAATCGTTGAGTCTGTCAGACTACACAGAGCTGGCCAGCAGCATAGTCGACCCATTGGCTCAACGTGCATTCCTCACCCAATTAGCATTCCAGTCATACCTGGGGGGGCGGACCGCGCTCCGGGGGCAATAACCTCTGCGCCCAAGAGCGAGGAGCTTCGCATGTGCCCGCATATATGTAATTTTCAGTTTTTGTTTTCAATGCTAATCATCACAGTCACTGCTTTCTGAAGAGATCCCTTTGTAACTTGCCAACTTTTTTTGAATGAAGTTAAGCTAAAACAATAGAGCATTTGAGACAACTTGTTTTTCCAAGAAGGCTTAGCTTTAGCGGAGCATTCAGTCCAAGCATACGCCTAAATAGGAATAGTTCTATGATTCAATCAGTGGTATTCAGGTATGCAGATGTGTCACCTTCAGATATTTTAACACTTTAGAGTTTAAGGAGACACCAGAAACCATGTTTGGGTCACGGAGAGTTTGAACTGAACTCCATTTAGTAAATGTTCTTTCTGCCTCTGAGAAAACTCTCAGAAAACCAGTGCAGGATTTTGGGAGGTTCAATATTGGCAAATATCGGATATCGGCCGTAACATCAACATTGATATTGATCAAGATTTTTATTTTAATGTAGGTTTTATAGCTATAATAAGCAACGTACAGTTTTAGCAGCAGGGGTCCATGATTTTTCCATGTTGAACAATATTAAGAAGACAACTTTTGGTCTATTTTTATCCCACTACTGTCACAAAGTTGTATTTAATCTTTTCATCATCATATCGTAACATTACTCAACCATGGTGACTTTATGCCTGAGTAAAAATACAGAAAACCTGAGTTATTAATCCTAAAGATGTCTGGATACATGATATAACGTTTATTTTATTGATTTTGATGAATCACAAAAGAAAACAGTTATAGGAGACGTCATCTACATCATTACAATGTCCTTGTGGCGTTTTGTGAGAAAAAAACCTTATAAACACGATTTCAAGAGTTTCAGTAAGTGAATATCTTTCAGTAGTATCCAATGAATGTCCGCAGTAAGAAGCTATAGTTATGGAAGTGTGCTTATTTTGATTTGATATTGGGTTGCGTTTGAGTCAGCAGACATAAATGGGAATCAGACCTGGGAATAAAAGGGAACGCAAAGGCACAATCTTAGTCATCTTTTTCAGATATGGGTTGGATAGGTAAAATCGGGCCAATGCTGGGAACCATTATCTAGTCACGTCTTAGCTGTTGTTTGCATTTCTGGATTTGAGCACCGTTGGTCATGTGATAGTTTGTTGGTGTTGTAACAGTGATAGTGAAGCTATGGATGCCAGGATCGGGACGGGTGAAGCAGAGAGCCAATCTTGGTGGTTATGGTTGGTGTTCGGCCATAATTTCAGATATCGGTTCATCCCTGAACTTTTGACAATATACGTCCATAACTAATCGAAAACACTTACCTGATACTTTATGTGTGGAAAATAGATTGATTAAAAGTTACAAAAATGGCAACAGAAAGAGATGGTGTGGTAAAATGAAGGTGCTGAACCTAAATATTGCATTCATCACCACATGAGACTGAACAGTCAACAAGAGGTTATGCCGACCTGCTACTTTGTGTGCCCGGCACTACCTAAAGACATTTAGGAGTTTTATAGGAACCTGAAATGTGTCAGGAAAGGTTTTCTCTCTACCTGCTTGAAAATCCTTTTCCACAAAATAAAGGCAGTCTGTGGTGCCTGCTTGTCCCGTTTCAAACGAGCAGACTGGGAACCAGTGAGCCAGGTCATTTCCATGTGAATGGAGGCCCCTGCATGCCTGCTGGCGTTACATTAAGCTACAGTAAAAACCATTGTCCCGTATCTAGCAACATAAAGTGAGAGACCGAGAGTACTGCGTTCCCTGCGAGGGAAATCCTGCCCCAGAAACTGAAGATAAAACAAAACAAAACAGATTCATGTGCGTTGAGTACGTGATCCCCGGAGAGAAACCGTGTCCAGCTCGGCCGGGTCGGGACGAGTTCACCGAGTCTGACTGCAGCTGACAAAGCAGCCGAGCGACGATCGATCCGCGCTGGTGTAATCTAGGCTAGCATGTCAGCTCCGCGCACACATCGATCCCAGAGAGGATGTGGCTAAAACGTTTGCCCTTTATGCTTCTCGTTTTTATTTTCTGTCGCATTAGCTGACCAACTACGGGTCCCGTTTGCGGTCAACCACCGTTTAAAAAAAAAAGGGTGTAGCTAAGCAGCTTTAGCGGTCAGCAGCAGCTCCCAGCGGCGCTGCGAGGCTAACAGCGGCGGGGCTAGCGCTGCCAGGCGACGGTTAGCTGGAAATAAAGTTTCTAAGCGGCTTCCAGTCGCCGCTTTCACCCCTAACCTCAAAAGAAGGCAGTCCGACGGGAGTTTCTGCAGTAAAAACACAACAGACCGCTTCTTTCCGTCCAAACGGGTATTTTTGGTAGCATTTTTTTTCCTTTGCTAGCAAGCTAGGCTCTAACCACTGTTCGCCTCTCACACAAAAACCGGATGTTTGGGTGAAGAACAGACGCAGAAACGGGTCTGGTTTGAACATGTCAACATGTTAAAATAAACGTTTTCACACGCTCTGGTTAAAACATGCACTGTAACCGCTGTTTCCTCCTTTTCATACCTGTCAGTCGGATTTTGATGCTGGACCCGTTTCTCCGACTCCCAGGATTCGACATCACTCCGGGGAGAAAAAAAGGATCGCTCGAACTTTCCCCTCGGAGTCCGGGGGAATCACAGCCGTCGCCCACAAACGGAACCACGAAGGACTTCAGCCGCGAAACATGCGGGTCTTCGCGGGGTTTCCTCACCGAGAAAAATTATGTATTTTACGGTAAAGTCCTGCGCTCCTCCGAAATTCAACAACACGGGAGAACATTTTCGGGCAGGCTTAAGCACGTACGCGGCGGCCGACGTCATGTTGTCAGCGCGCCGTGCGCGCGTCGGGCAGCGTGAGCGTGCTAGTTAAAATCCGCTTCTTGACCCTTTTGACTCTCCTGAGTGTAAAAGCCACGGGTTTAAAAATGAATTAATTAGCAAAAAGTAAAGAACATACTTTCAACCACTATTTTAGCAAAAAAATAACAAGAAAGAAATATAAAAAACTATAAGTTGTACTTGTGCATGTTAAGTTCGTTTTTAAACACATTTGGAATAAAAACATTTAGCAAGAATTTTAATTTTGTTGAATATTTTGTTGTTTAATTGCATATATGATCAGCTGGTTTTAGTTTAATACCATACAAAACAAAAAAACATTACTTATTTTCATGATTCAAAAAAAAACATCTGGTATGAAATTAACCAGCTGAGAAAGTAGAATATCCTATTAAGAGCACATGGCGATGGTAGTTTGATGGTGCTTTGCTTTGTTGCAAATGTTTATGCAGCAGAACACTGACCCAAAGAACACCTGCAAATCCACATAAGAGTAATTTAAAAAAAGAGGGAGGTTATGGACTGGCCTAGTCCATTCAAAACCAGTTATAGGGTTTGGGGGAAAGTTGACTTTTCATATAGAGTGCTGCTTATTTATATTGACCGATATAAAAATACAAATAAGTTCTGCATATCTAACTTAGATGATAACCACTCAGACTCAGATCTGATTTACATTGATTATGAGGAAGAACCAAACAGAGCTTTGCGTCTTGTTTGCTTTCATAAATCTATTGTTTTTAATACGTGTGGGCGACACAGTTGCAAAAGTACGAAGGAATTATGGGATCTAGTTCTTTAGCTGCATGTCTGTAGAATTAGCAGAGGAAACAATGGAGGCTCTCTTTAACCTGTTTACAAGACCCAGTAAATCCACATTAGCACGGAGACTGCTTATTTACTTCTGCGCTCACACACACTAAGGCTCATAAAAACACACGTGCAGACTCCATTCATTGTTTTTTTCTCAACATTTCCCCCGCCCCATCACGCTAACCCTTATTAAATCTACTCAATACTGAACATTATAATGTCACAAAGCACAAACTGATACATTATTATATATTATGACTATGTAGGTTGTGTCGGTGCTGCTTTATTTAACTGTTTTGATGCTCCAATAGTGCATGCAGACTTGTTTATGGCTCCTGGAATGGATATGAAACTAGAAAGGAGATGTAAGTGACATGGCATGAATGTTGATCTTCTCAGAAACACCTGACCTAGTGGGAGGTTTAACACAACCATCTCTGTGGTTTACATGAGCATGATTGAAAAAAAGTATTCATAGAAAAAATCCCATGTTGATGTGAGAGGGTAGACAGGATTGAGATTATAAGAACCTAAAAGTGACCGAAATTACTTCATACAACAGCCAAGGTATGTAGCATGAGAGAGCATCTGAGCTCTACTTGAAGTCACTAATGATATTCTCCTGGTCTCAGATAATGGACTTGTGTCTGTTCTAGTTATGTTAGATCTCAGTGCTGCTTTCGACACAGTCGATCGCAGTGTGCTTGGCCTCATTCTCTTTGTATACATATGCTTCCCACTGGTAAAGTCTTCAGAGAGCATTGGATATATTACCACTGTTATGCTGATGATATTCAACCTATTTTAGCCATGAATCCTGATTAATCCAATCACTTTGGTAGATTACAGCCAATGAAGTGAGGAACCTCAGTATTATTTTCACCAGGAGATCTGATTTGAATGCAATATCTAAAAAGCTCTCTAAGATTTGCTTCTTTCACTTTTGTTGCTAAACAATTAGAAACATTCTCTCTAGGACTGATGCTAAAGAAACTAGTCCATGCATTTGTTACTTCAAGGCTGGACTACTGTAATTCTTTACTAGCAGGAGGTTTGCAAGTTGCTGTCAAAAGCGTTCAGCTGATCCAAAATGCTGCAGCTAGAGTTCTGATGAAACTTCTGAAGTAACTTTTTAACCTTCATAAAATATTTTCATAACTTTCTTGATTATACATTGACTTACAGCTCGTTGAATGACACCTCTGTCATGGTCCGAGGGGGTCCGTATCGCTTTAACCAACACTAAGAAACTTTGAGGAGAGTGGCAGGAAATCTGCCACATAAAACAACTACAAATGTGCTGACTACTTTACAGCATACATCACTTCCCCAGTATCTTATTTTTGACAATTGTATGACATTGTTTTGCCACAATTGGATTCATTACCTCATCACTATTCATCCTTCACACAGACACTGGAAACAGAAATGTACTTCAAGCCAACTGCAGAGGACTGGGGAGATCAGGATTTTACGATGATATGCACAAGCACTCATGGGAAATGCAGTCTTCCTTCAAAAAACCTTAGCTTATATTTAGGAGGAGCTAGAGATGATAGCTTAATCAGGTGGGAAAAATATCAAGTCTAGAAAGGCAGTAGTCCTTGGCTCTAACATTCTCATGCTTCGTCCTAAAAGTTGAAGTTATCCTGAGCCAGTTATCTGGTTAAGTTGCTATAAGCTCAGGGTGATAAAGGACAATCTGACCACTGATATTCCTTCTTCAACTACCCAACCTGCAGTCATGTTTCTTTTTTTCTTAGTTATTTTCTCTCCATAGTAGCTACACCTGGTCTGGTGTTCTGTTAGCTAGGACAGCTTCCTGCAGGGTAGCATGACCTGACATTGTGCTGCCAGTACCTCAATGTTCGCTATTTCCTGGTACTATATTTTTACTTTAGTTTAACAGACTAAGTACATCTGTAGCAGATTAAGAATTGGGGTTTGGGTTTTATAGGGGGGAATTTAAAATGGCTTTAGTAGCACCTCAAGACTAAAGCTGGGATCAGATCAGGACAGCTCGGATGGAATACACCTTTCATCATCTTTTTCTTCCAGATACAGGCCTCAGTGCAACACTTGCATCATCTTCCAACCAACAGTGGAACGGTGTCTCAGTTATGCAAAGGAAATATTTAACAGAAAGATCTGGAGTCTTTGGCAAACACAGGAACGCTGTGCATTAATTAAAATAATATTAGGACAAAGAAGCTGAATTTTTAGGCCCAGAGGAGCAATAAGCATCCATTGGAAGTGTGGGAATCTGCAGAGTCTCCACCCCTTGAGATGAGTTGCTTGAAAGTCAAAACACGGTTACATGTGGAAGCCGGGCAGTTGACAGCGGTGTCTAATCATCAGGATGATTTGTTCAGGGAGTGGGAACATACTTTGAAGTCGTCACGGGGCGTCTTGGGAGAGCAAACATCTGTCTGTGTTGTTTGGAGTGCTGATTCTGAAAATCAGCAATCCTCTGATCTGCTCTCAGGGAAATCAACAGCAATTATTCTCTTCACTCTGGCGCTACCTCTGTTCCCTCCTCCTCTACCCGTTTTCATTTTCTGTTACTAGGGAGGATAAAAAAAAAAAAAAACGGTTCATGTTTGTCACATAAGAGCAACCATCTGTCTCAGACAAATGCCGCAAATTATGCACAAAGCAGGATCTAGCTTCTTTGTCTCTAAAACCTGGTGGCAACGAGTCGTCTCCTCGGATGAATGGAAACCGAAAAAGCTGTTGATTAATGTTGTAGGGAATGCAAGCAAAGCTTAGATGGAGAAAAAACAGGTTTGTTGGTTGCAAACTCTTCATTTTCCTTTTTTGGTGACCCTATGAGGAGAAATTGTTCACAATTGTGGTGTTTTGCAAAGTGAAGACGATCAAGAAAACTAAATTTTGCTGAATCAATATGAAAAGTGGCTAAAAACTCAAAATTGCACCAAACTCTTTGATGTACTCCTTGTAGGGTACATCAAATATTAAAAAAAGAAACTAAAAACATGAAGGGTAAAATAAGGTAATTACCCCCCCCCCCCAAAACAAAAAAACCCAAAACATAATAAACATATTCTAGGATTATAATTATACGGCAAAACCAGGAAAAAGTAAGTAAAAACTGGCCATTCACTGTCCATTTTCTAGACATAGACAGTTATATTTTTATATTTTGTATTCTATATTTTATTTTTCAGTTGACCTTTTATGAATATAATACAAAAAAAGGGGGGCACAAGATGTACTCTTTACTAAGACCATTCCAGTCTTGGGTTGAAATTTAGACAGACAGAACCAAATTTCATCAGCTCAAAATTTAAAGAAGTTCCAATAAAATATAACTCTGAATCAAAAACAAACTCTACTTTTTACTCTAACTCCAGAAGCAACATGTACATCACTTACACACACTCAATATAAATTATATTAAATCATAAGATATTTATCTTATATAAGATAATTAATCTGTGCTGGCCACAATTATTGGTACATCTATTAAATCTTTTATAATAGATGCACACTCTGGATGGTATCCATGTTGTGGACCAGACACACCTGAGGTTAAAGATTGCCTGTTCAATTGGTTAAGGTAACAAGTCCAGACAGCTATCAGTCAATGTTGACCGCACACCTTAGTTGCGGGTCTCAGATCAGATCAGATTTTACAAGAAGTCATAGAAATCCTGCACATAAAGCAAGAAAAATCAGATTTCTGATCAGGTAAAAATCTGTTTGATCCATTACTACTGCGGTAAACATAAAGGTATTAGGCCTTTTGAGCTATTTTGAAATGGACAAATTTCCTAGTGTATCTTAAAATACACTATTAATATCAATAAAATACTTCTTAAAACTAAATTACTGTATGGAGGTTTCCTACGTATGTCTGATTGGTATGTAGTATTTCATATGTTAAAAACATGATCCATTTTTATACAGACGACACAATAAACTTACTGTAGTTATCACTAATCATAGAGATAACGTATGTTGTAATCAATACTTTTTTAGGTTTTATGCAATGGAAATACTGGGTGTAAACTCTCCCTTCACATGTTGCTTTCATTATTAGTTTTTTTCTTCTTCTCAGTGATTGTTCTCACATTCATGTGGTAAAGTAAATGTATTTTAAGTTTAAAGTGCCGTGTCAAGACAGAAAGATAATCTGTGTAAATCATGTAACTGTAAATGATCCTGAGCGCAAGATAACAAATGTGACAGGAAGTGTGGTTGTTACTCTCATCGGAGAATGATGACCTGGCGTTGATGCTAGCTGCATAACATGCATATTTGCTCAACGCTCAGAAAAGTGAGGCAGCATGGTGAGCACACAGCGAAGGTTCAAATAAAAATGCGTTTTTGTGTTTCATGTTTATCTGAAATGTTGTGATTTCAAAAGATGTAACTTTTGTATATCATTTCTAATTGTTTTCGACATCAGACAAACATTCTTTGCAATTCGTGTGCCTCAAACTAAGGCTTTGTTAATGGGTTTCATTGAACCTATGCAGCTTTCAGATTACACTGGAATTGTAGAATGGTTTTCCTGAGATTTGTTCATTTCCATCTTGTTAAGTCATCATTTGAAATGGTGACAGGATCAAACAGATCTTCCAGTAAAACCTCAACCCAAGTAAGGAAAAAAAACTGGCATGTTTTCCCTATTTCTCTCAGGATTCCTGCTGCTCCTCTGCTTTGCTTCTGCTTGATGCTGATCGCCTCCACCTGCTCTGCAGATTGTCTGTCGTCATCCTCTTCAAAGCCTTACGGTGTTGCATGTCGAGGTCTGTGTTTTTTTAGCTGACCGTTGCCTCTAAATTCACAGGGATTTTGGCTCTGAACCTCAATTTTTGCACCGGGAGAATGATTACCACTTCTTGGACTCTGGATCCTTTCTGACTTTTCTGCCAGCCTTGCTCCTGATCTGGACTGCCTCCCGAACATCAAGCTTTGTATTGTGGAAACAGAAACATCCGATTCCTTTATAGTTTCTCCACTCTGTAATGTGAGTTTCTCCATCTACAAGGTCCTGCGGGTGAAACAATCCAGAGTAAATTGGAATATTCCTTTTTTCTACAGATACATCTCAGAGGATAAAAGTTCACTGAGATTTAAATATCCGAGGCGAATGTGTTGAAGAACCACCTCTATCGAGTAATTGTTTGCTTCCTGTTTCTATGATGCTCTCCAGATTGTGTTGCTAGTCACTCACTTTGCTGTGTTTGGCAAAGTCTAACATAAAAAACCAAACCCAAGAAAAAGCTGGTAATCATTTGTTAATTGAACCTTTTTTAACCTTTCCTGGCCGTTGGTGCAAGTTCTTGGTCAGACTCAATTATTTATACAACTGGTATAAATGTATCAGTCGGGAGAAAAGTGTAAAAAAAACAACAAACAAAGAAAATATGTATACTATTCATACCACAATGACGACATTCGTCAATAATTAGATTATGTAAGAGCGTAGTGACGAAGAGATAAGACGGAAACCGGTCTGGGAGGCTAGAAGGGGAAACACTGAAAGACCTGCAGGAATTTCTAATGAGTTTTTCAGACAGGAAAACATGGTAGTGGCAGAATCAGGATCTGGGGTGGGCCTTTCCTTTTTTAATATAGAAGATGAAATGGTTTAGTTAAAGTTAAGAACTGACAGAAATTGACAGAAAATCTCATAAAGGAACTCTGTAGACAAGAGATGTCCTTAAAACCCGATAGATCTGGAGAACTTTACAAGATAGAAAGGCTGTTTTGAGATTATTGCTGATGTTGAAACCACTTTAGTCAAAAATAAGAAAATCTACATTTTTTACAAGGATATGCTTGTTTTAGTTTAATCAAAATGTGTTGTCCTTAAAGTCATAAGCAACATAATTTTAGTTTGTAGTCATGCAAAATGGTCTTTTTCTTTCAGGTGACCTGGAGGAGTAGACGCTGGAAGCGTTATATTCACTCAGAGCCGAGGTACAAGCTGCATTTGTGGCAGCAAAGCCAAATGTTGGAGTTAAAGCAGGTCAGTCAGAATTACATACATAAATTCATCCATCCTTACATCCATATAAGCAAGTCTGCATATTTGTTGGTGCTGGAAGAGGTCCACTTATGTAGCATATCTAAAAATAGAATAACAGATTAATAATAAACTTGGAGAAAGAGCATTAACATATATAAACGGATGTTAAAACAAATGCAAATAGAATTAAAAAAATATTAAGATATATCTAGAGAAAAGCGGTTTCTACACATTTAAGACTTTTAAAAAAGGCTATAATTATTTAAATTTCAAGCTAATGTTAACTACACAAAAGGACATAAGCCAACCTAAGCTCACCTTAATTAAGGTACAAGCAGGTATCCTCTACATACATATGGGTAGATGTTTTCTGTTCTTAATGGCCTGCAATTGAAGTTCAACACCTTCTCACGGTACACGTTAAACCAGCTGCTGAGAACAGGTTTTAGCCAGCCAAACCCTGTTTCCCACAATGAAAGAACTTCAATGATACCATAAAGTACTTGCACAGCCAGCAGATCAAAATTCCTACTTGTTGTTATGCCCGCCATAAAAATCTGTAGTTTTGGGTATCACACAATTTTGATTTTACCATCTAAACGGGCAATGGATCAATGTCAGTAGCAAGAATTGCTTCTTTAGTTGTGTTCAGACCTGGTATATTATATCTACACACATGTATGACCTTTCCAGGCCTACACTTTAGATTATTAAATTTAAGACACAAATCTTGCATTTTAAAACCTCAACAATTACTTAAGGTCGCGTTGGATATTTTTCTAAAGTTGAAGAGAAAGCGTAAGAGAAGAAAAGCAACATCAATACAGAATTTTATTGAATTTACCCTTCAGATGAATGTCATACATTTTGTACAAAATCATTAGAAAAGGTCTGCCCCTCCACAATCCCAGTGCTCATCCGTTATAGGAGGCACCTAAAGACGCTAAAGGACCAAACTGGGAGTAATGCGGCCTCCTCTGCTGGTTGATGAGGCTCAGCCAGACCTTAAGGTCAAAGTTCCACTCTGTCGTTCCCCTCTCATGGTCAAACACTTTTACCCGAGAGCGTTGATAGGGGTCAGTTTTACGTGACCACATGTAGTTATGTGTAGAGATACAGAGTAACATAACAGAGGAGGAGAGTCCAAAGCTGACGTTGTACTGGCTTAGTCCGCTCATACGTACGCGATGGATGGGCACAGTACCACATCGACAACACCATGCATGTTTGCAAACACATGAAACATCATCGGGTTTGATTAGTTGAGATTAGAAAAAAGAAAAAAGGATAGTATCAGTCATTTAAAAAAAAAAGCGTGCACACACGCACACACCTCAGCTTAGCACAAGAACATCTCCACCTCATGTCAAATATTCCTCAGATCAGCAAAATCACGATCAGCGGAAAACTGATTTTATTCCAAGAAATGAAGGACAAATAACCTTCCTGGTCAAACCTAAATTATGAAATACAAAAACAGAGAGGCACTTACACAATCACTTTCATTTTACACAGTGCTTGCATTTATATACGTATCCAAAAACAAAAACAAAAAAAGAGACACAGCTACATAGTTTTTTTTTCTTTTTTAGTTTGACCATACTCACAGGCTCATTTTCACAATGAAGCATGGGTTTTCTAGCCGTTGGCACATGTACATGCAGAAGCTTCAGATATTGGCCCCGAACAGGCAAACTACGGGGAGCCTCGTTAGGAGGGCGGTGGGGACGGAGGGAGGAAAATAAACTGATTCGTATGCGGACGACAGAACAACGCATAAACAGACTGAAAGGCAGGTTCTTGAACCCCCAAACCCCCCCACAAATCTTTGATCCCGTCGCCGCCCATCCTTGGGTCTAGTGTACCGAAACACCAGGGGTGGCCCATGAACGTCGAGGGTGGGTTTGGTCAGTCGGTTTCAAGGATGAGTGGAGGTTGCTCGTTCTCCTCCTCCAAGTCGTTAAGGTCCTCTCCAAGCCCCGCCCCTCCCACTGCGCCTTGTTCTTCGCAGTAACCTGCGAAACAAGCGTGACGCTCAAACGTTAAAATAATTACGTAGTCCTTTTCAAAAACCTCTGAACAACCTCCAGAAGTAAATTTTTTATTAAAATATTTGTCATTTACTTTTACAGTTTTTGTTGGGGTCACAAATAAATGTATTAGCTGTGTTTTTGTTGAAAACAATTTTTACATGTTTATTACACAATTTACACCTCTACCCATACGTATGATCCATCAAAATGTATTTATGTAGGTATAAGAACCGATTTATTTACATCAGAGCTCTATGTAAGCCTTTTTATTTCCATATATGTTGTATGTTCAAGGTACAATATCTAAATTTAAACATAGTTCTGAATGAAAAGACTTTCCGCGCTACCTTTGGTGACAGCAGCACTGTAAGTCTGGGCCACAAGAGGGCGATCATGTGACACCTGTTCAAGGATCTCATTGGGTTGCTCAGCACTGCTGTCAAGCCTGGGGGGGTGCGGTGACAGTAAAAGTAAATTCCCACATTCTGCTCGACCTTATAGGAAACTGTGCGTTCTTTGTTCTTTTGCCTCACCTGTGCTGCTTCATGAGCGTGCATTCTCCTCCCTCCTGCGGGTCCAAGTTATACAAATACAAGTATCCGTCAGCCGCTGCGACCAGCAGCCGGGGAATTTTTTGAATCCTAATTTTTTTTTTTTTTTAGAAACACACACAAAAAAAAAAAAAAGCAATTCAAAGAGATTCATCAGAAACTTGTTGCCAGCTTTCCTGGAGATTGCACACAAAGAAATATCACTGATCATTTGCATTTTAGCTCTTGAATTAAATATCATCAGGTATACGAGAAAGTCAGTTATGTTTTTATAAAGACAGGAAAATTAAGCTTTCCTAAAAATAAAAAAAAGGAGACAAAAAAAAGCCTAAGGCACTAAATTATGTTTAAATAATGGAATAATAATTATTAGAACCCAGTCCTGGCTACCCTCAGAGAAAACGTGTACAAAGAGGTTATAATAAAAAAATGAGAATATCTACTAAATTTTTTATAGCTTTGAAAGTAACAAACAGCTTGAAGCTGAAACATTCCTAACATTGAAGCACAGTGAGTGAGCTGGGAGAGTGTCGGTGCTCACACAGCTAAGGCGCAGATGTTCTTGTGCCCGCAGAAAGGCAGGCGCACGGTGGCGAAAGCTCGGCCCTGGGTGAACATTTCTGTGACCTGTGAGGGCAGATACGTAGTGGACGCCATCAGCACCTTCCCTAAATAGCCTCCCCACGTTGTGGGCTCCTCGGCTGGCCTGAAAACACATAAAGAATAAGAGGTACTAGAAGAAATTAAGTTCCAAAGATTGAATTTAGGAGTCGCATAATTAGCTATTATAACCCTATGTTAACGTCAGTATGAGATCTGCAACTACTTCACTGAGTGAACAAAAAAGTATTGATTATTTCTTTAACAAGACAGTTTTACTGCAATTTTATATTAAATCCCAGTAAAACTTATTCAGTGTGTGGTAGTAATCCAACTAAATAACTAACCTTTCAGAAAGCTTCTCATTTGTATTAGTGTTCAGGCAAAGCAGCCTGAAAGAAAGAGCTAAAAATGGTACTTACACATACTTCTCCTTCTGTGTCTCTAATTTGAAGATGTGGACCGTCTCGGTGTTGCTCGAAGCCGAAAGATACAGGCCCTCCATGCTGAACGCCAGCGAACAGATGCTCACACACCTAAAAACGAGAACCCTGCTTTACACGAGCGAGCTGGGAAAATCCAACGCTCAGCGAATACAAACATTCAGAGAGGCTGGAACACATTCTGGTTCAACTCCTCTTTCGTTTCCTAACTAGTAAAAGTTGAGGTATCTCCCGCCCTCTTTTACCTCTTGACACCTCGCCGGAACTCAAAGAGCTTCTGTCCCTCTGGGATAGAGAAGACACGGATGACTGTGCCCTGATAGGAAGTGAAACACAGAACACACAGGCTGAGAAAAGGAAGCAAGCACAAGGACTCCCTCTCAGCTGCAAAAACAATGAGTTGACACGTCAGACAATACCTTCTCTGAAGCCGTGGCCAGCTTGGTGCCACTCGCGTCGAACGCCAGAGCCGCTAAGGGACTGTCGTGAGCTGGGATCATGTTGGCTGCCCTCTGAGGAAGCAAAATATACAGGTTTACTTTAGTTTGACTGAGTAAAGAAACCAAAAACAGTAGAAATGAAAATCTTAAAGCATCGTTACAGAGAAGAAGCTAAGGTAAATATATCAGCGACAAAGCTTTAACCGTGTTCGCGCTCCCCTACCAGGTTGACCGTGTCGAACACCTGGACCTCCCCTATCGTGGCACTGCCTGGATACGCCAGGTAACAATTGTCATTGCTGATTGAGAGAGCACACAGTCCTGAAGAGAAACACAGATTACA
Organism: Orestias chungarensis; assembly: GCA_032876305.1. Taxonomy (NCBI): domain Eukaryota; kingdom Metazoa; phylum Chordata; class Actinopteri; order Cyprinodontiformes; family Cyprinodontidae; genus Orestias; species Orestias chungarensis. The sequence goes on from JAVLVB010000631.1 coordinate 220,205, forward strand.
TTTCACTAGGGAAAAAGCAAAGGTAACTTTTTCATAAAAAATTGTTAAAAGCAGGCAGACTTAAGGATAAGTGAGTCAAGTTACAGGATTTAAAATAATTCAAACACTCCCAAACAGTGAATTAAACAGAATATCATCATGCTAGAAAAAAATTACACAAGGAGTGAGATATTTCAAGGTTTTTTGTCTGTTCATTTCAATTGATTTTTTACTGCTGTAGACTAATTTGAAGTTTAAGGTCAGAGATGTTATTTCCAAATAATGGACCTGCCGTGGCAGGCTTCGTACAGACAGTCATTGAAAATCTTTAATAGGAGGTTAAAGGAGGTGATTGGCTGAGAAGCTGACCGTTTTCAGACTACTTTATTTGAGCACATAAACAGAAAGTTAAGAGTAATAAAAGTGTTTTTGTAGAAAAATGAGAGATGCAGAAGATGGACCAGCAAGTAGATAATCCTCATGCTATCCAAAGGTCATGTAGAAGTGCCCCTGGGCAAGGCACTAAAACCCCAAGTAGCTTACCGATAAGTGTGTCAGTGTAGGCCTGTTTACATTAGTGCTGCAAATAACCATTACTTCAATAGTTGATTAATCTATTAATCATATTTTCAAATAGTAAACTAATTGCAGGTATTTCTCAGCATAACCCAAACTGTAAAACCTTGGGGTCACGTTATTTCCCCACAGACCAAAATGCAATCTTCTCTTTTTCCAATATTTATTTTTTTCTACATAGACAAGCTTCTCCATCCTTGTCTACTTCTTGCAGTCTTCTTCTTAGTAAAACAATAAAAGAGAACAAAACAGCTAAAGCCTGAATTTTCACTGCTTCACAGGTCTGTGCTTCTTGCTGTTACTGCTGCTAAGCGACAGAAGTTACAGCAAGGTAGGCATGGGACCAGCTGTTCAGCATTCATTGAGGATATTCTGTCCCCTGCAGTCTGGTTAGTAATGTCGATTCAGCAGAAAGGGCACAGGCTGAAATACGGAGACATGCAGCGATTATTGTTTTCAATATATGAGATTTGGCACAAACATTTTTTTATAATGGATGTCATCAAATACATCAACGAATATATGCTGCCCATGACATGCCCCTTTAGTATTTGGTGAATGTTGATGTGGTGTAAACCAGTAATGGAGATTTGGTGGCTAAAGTTCTATTTTTTGATGAAAAATCATGTGTGAATTACATTTCTTTCTGAAATCGGAGAAGCAATACTGAAATGCTGATTTATGTTTCCACCATTACTTGGGAGCTTTCCACACGACGTGATGCTGGTGTGCCAACAAACTGGTCTGCCCTTAAACCCCATGTTTAATCGATGGGGTATTGTAAAGCGCAAGAGCAGATATATCAGATCAACCAATGTAGATGACAGTTGCTGTCAAACCAACATGAGCTTCACTTCCATCCCATCAGAGTCGTAGGCTCTTCAGATTAAGCTCCATCTAGTTCGGTTGGCGGATGTCCGAATTCAAACCTTTTGCTGAATTATGGGTTTTCAATAGCTTTAGGCTATGACCATTCAAATGCTTAGATGTAAACACTGGAAATCTTTTTATGCACACACATTTCACCTTCTTTATTGAAATAAAATACCTTTATATTATAACTCACCAAAATGCATGTTTTTACACACAGAGTTTAGCAGAATTACGCGCCACAGGGTTCAGACTGCAATGACAGTTTGCATTAGAGACCCAATTAGTGGGAGGTTTTTGGTTCTAATACCAGCTCTTAGCTTTATTTTTGGAGTATGACCAGGGTATATACAGAGATCGTTAAGTTGTATTAACTACCTTTTACTAACTTTTTTACTACCTTCAAATATTTTTTACTACCAGCGACAACTATACTAACGTAGTGACGGACAGATATTAAGAAGAGAAAGACGGAGTGACAAGAGTGTCTGATAGAGGCTCTGTAGACGTATACGAGTGTAGAGCAAGCAAATGAGCTACAATTAAGTGGGAACTCTAGGAGTTAGATTTATCGTGATTTCACAACATGCCTTCGTCCATAGTTTTTACTAATATGTGAAAAAGGTTTATCCTCGCATTGCTCTGTGAGCGGAGCCGCACACTCTCCTGAGGTGGGAATAAACCGGAGAGCACCGAGGGGTGACGACTGACGGCTTCAGCCCCGGACAACCTCTTCCTGGTTCTGGACCAACCAGGCGAGGGAGGACGGGTCGGACGATGACAGGAATCCAATTAAAGCCTTCGATCTGGCTCCGAAGCCCCGCCTTCTTAATGCTTCGGCAGCTCTCCGCCCTGACTGGGGCAGCTAACTGGCGTGGCGACCAATCAAATCGATGTATGCAGCAACGGCTCTGATGTTAGCCAATGGTAAGATGGGGAAGGCGGGGTTACGTTAAACTGATTTGAGAGCTTAACCAATCGGAGTGTTGCAGCAGGCAAGCGCAGCATGTGCGGTGCGCCGCTTCTTATATTTTTCCCACTTCAGCATCTTCCCGCTAAATTTATCCACCTGCTGCTAAAACTAGCATAATTTGTGGCGCTACTATCTATGTTGTGAACGCCCTGGCAGATGACGTTGGCTAATCTGTGTGAAGAAAGGTCAGGAGACTTTGCTATGAACCAGTAATGGGTGGACATGAGTTTTAATAGGTTAACTCAAAAACCGCCAATCTGACTTCAAACCAGCACAAATTAGCTCCACTCGCCCAAAGCAATTTTTACCCTCAAAATCAAAATGCGCGCGAGGTAGTCTACACATGATGTCATCCCCATCCCTCCGGTCCTACTTGCACTATAAAAATAAATAAATCCGTACAAGTAATTTAAGGAGATATGCCTGCATGTAGCAGAGTTTACACAGAATGAAAACTCATAGCCCCAGTTGGGCTAAAAAATTGACTACCTCATCAGATGAGGTTATCCCCTTTCTAAAGGCTTAAATTTGGCCTAATTTTTTTATCACCTTTTACTACCTTTTACAAACCCGCGGACACCCTGATGACCCTTTTTTTAATTTAATTGTAAATTTAATTTTCGACATCGTGTTTTTAAAAGTGGTTTCTGTGTACCAACCTGACGGGTTAGGTGGAGTCTCTCTAATAGTGTGCAGCACTTTCATATCTCTGATGTTGTGAATGTAAAGCGACTCTTCCAGACACACGATCAGTCTCTGCAGGAAGACAATGTGACATTAACAATGCTGAGAAAGCAGTGTACACAAAAGCATACAATTAAACAAACCCAAACATTGCGAGAAAAAAAAGGTAATAACATGTACACTCCTTTTCCGACCTGTCTGTTAAGTTTTACAGCCAGTATGGTATTTGAATAGGAGTAGTTGCAGATCTCGGTTCCCTTCTTGAAATGACAGACTTTGAGCTTCCTGGGCGCCTTCAGACTCACGATGGCCACAAGGCTGCTGGAGAACAGGCGCTCCACGACACACACATCCTCGGTGTCGGCTGAAGAAACGCACAAGACAAAAAAAAAATTATCTCAGTGTCTGCTCAGTTTCACGACAACGGAAGCAACAACCTTAAGCCCAGAAAGACAACGGGGAAGAGGTATTTTGCGACAACTCATCTTCCAGTAAATATCTCCAAGCTAAGACAAATATCTCATGACAGTCTTACTGTTACATGTCTCATTGGTATATCAGTTCAAGGTTTTTTGATTACTTTACAGACTTATAAAATGTAACAAAATCATCAAAAATCAAAAAGGTAGAGTGGCATACATAACCACATAAATATAGAAGATAATAATTTAGTGGCAAATAGACATTTACACACTTCGTCATAATACCAAATCGTTTTATGTCGTTTGTAGGGATTAGTGATGCGTAACTGCATCACTAATCTCCTCTGCACCTTTAAAGTCACAAAAAACTTCAATAAACCTGCAGCTGCGATAAAGAGTATGACATTTGCACACAACGTCAATTTTATTTGTAATAGAAACTTTTTTTTTTATTGGTTTGCCTTATTAATAAAATTCTGAGAAAGTTTTAGGCTGTATTGTGATAAAATCTTTTTAAAAAGTTAATGGGATGTGCATACATTTGCAAAATAAATAAATAAATCTTAGAATATATATATGGAAATCCAACAAGAGAGGAAATGTCTGATGTTAAAGCACAGATGTGTAAAATAAAGAACTCACAGGAGATATCTGATACTTCAGTAGGATCTCTAATGGGTAAGTAATTGCATCCTGTCTAGACGAATTGCATTACATTCACATGTGACAGAGCAACATGGAAGAAAACCACAGCCTTTGAAACCAAGACCAGAGCTTTCATAACACTTACTACATTCATAGATGTGCTCCAGTTTGTCCACAGAGGACAGGGAGAAGAACTTGTATCCTGACTTGGTGCCAACAGCCAGGGACCTGCAGGAACACAGGGAGGATGTGAGCTAGCGTCGCCCCGACACGCGTGTCTGTCCCTGGAGCCGCTGTGAACCAGGCTTGCCCTACCATGTCTGACCTCAAAGCATGGGAATATTGCAGTCGTGTTGACGTTTCGCATTTTTAATTTTTACCTGACAGCTCTGATGCTAGCTCCTAAAACTCCTCTAAATGCTCATTCATCATCACAGCGATTGAATCACGCCACGAAAATTGAGCTTTATACACTTTAGCTTAAGGTTAGAGCATAGAAACACTTTATAATCTTCACCAAAACGTCCGAACAATCTCCAGTGAAGGCTAACTTCGATGTCTTGCGGCTAAAGTTAGCCTCCGATTACACAGCATTACATTAGCTAAGATGCTAAGCTACTTTCGGGCGAATTAAAATCATCCTTACATGTTTTTGCTTTTCTGGCTAATATTTCCAACTCCACAGTGAAATACCTCGTCTTAAATGTTCCACATAAACAGCTGTCAGCCAGCCCTAGCAGAGGCTAACACTGGGCTAGTAGCAGCTAGCCTGGAAGCCCCAACAGGCCGCTGCATCCCCGTACTCTCCCCCGGCCCAGCCTTACGTGTTGTCCTGGTTAAAGTTGGCGAAGAGAAGCTGGCTTCCGCCAGCATCCCCGCTCAGACTGGCCAGGTTCATGAGCTCGACACCGTCCACATATAAAGCTTTCTGGTTAAAACAGCAGCGGCGGGACTGGGACCGTGGAAAAAGCCAGACTAGTGCGTTTTCACAGAGCCATCACTATTTACAGCCCCGCTGTTCGGATTGTTGTTGTTTTTTAGTGGAAATGTAGCTCACAGTCCGCGCGCATGCGCAACGGAAGGCGACGTTCAGTTCCTTTAAAGGGCCAGCGTCACAAAGTGACAAGAAATGGCGTCTAATAAATATCAATAACACCAAATTCAGAATTTTTAAATGTCTTAAACCAGCGGACGCTAGGGGTGAAAAGTAGTACAAATGTAAATCTGTCAACAACACAATGTAAAATAAGTTGTGATTTGGTTTACTAGCGCCCTCTACAGTCAGATAAAGATATGACAGAATCATTGTTCAACCTCAACTATTAATCACACAAATCACATCTGAGCAGAGAAATCAATCAAAATCTAGATAGCACAGCTAGATTTAATCTGCAAACTTCCCTAGTCCACAGAGTGTTTTTATTCTTCTTCATACTGTTTACCAACATAATAAATGGTATGAACTGTAAAAATGTATTTATTCTATTGTACTTTAATGATAAATCTATTTATTTACTTATTAGGATTTTTCATAAGTGACATTTCAAAATAGAAAATACATAAATAAAGTTGATAGAAAATAAGTATGTTTTGTCAATGTGATACATGGCTAAAAAAAAACATTTAAAACATACCATCAGAAATGCAGTTTTATGATCTCTCATTTACAGATTTTTTTTCTCTCAAACGGCTCCAAAAGCCTTTCAAAAATTCAAGGACACCTTATTGTTATTCACATCTAAAGTAGCTCAGGGCTATCTATCTATCTATCTATCTATCTATCTATCTATCTATCTATCTATCTATCTATCTATCTATCTATCTATCTATCTATCTATCTATCTATCTATCTATCTATCTATCTATCTATCTATCTATCTATCTATCTATCTATCTATCTA
>JAVLVB010000631.1:226354-295309 GCA_032876305.1 Orestias chungarensis
AATCTGGTGGTTCTCCATTTTATGCTCCACAGCCTCCATCCTGAACGAGAACAGGATAAAAAGTGTGTGTAGGGTCCTTCATGATGCAGGTGACTCTCTTCGTGCATCTGGAGGTGTAGATTTCCATGGTGGTGGAGAGCTGACCCCAACAGTCCTCTGTTGCAGCCTTCACCACCCACACTGATGCTGGAGCACAAAGGCTCTACACTGCACACATGTAATTTAGGAAGTAAAACTGCAGACTGCAAATGTTGCTGCCTCAGGTGAGGTTGTAACTCAGGTACATGCTCGTTATCAGGTAAAGTCATCCTGGTTTTCAGCTGCTTGTGTAAGAAATTAACATGAAGAAATCATAACATTTCACAATGCATCATCTTCAGAAAAGTGTTTTAAATTACAAACACTGACATGTCTGATAGTATTTGTGGTTCTGTGGAAAACCTTGTTTTGAAAAATGTAAAATATGTTAATAATTCTATATGCAGGACACATGTTTTCAGTTTATTTTCAAAATGTATTAGCAATTGTGATGCTCAGCAGGAGAATCCAGCAGAGGGCAGTGTTTAGGTTAAAAACTAATTTAAAGTGGTCTGGTTTGAATCTACGAGAACAACTAAGCAAATTCAAAATAACAAGCTTTTAGAACCAATGCCTACAGGGGATAGACACCATGCACCTCCCTGGCCTGAATGGATTTGTGCGTAAAGACATTAAATGGATGTTAGAAATGTTTTCTGGTTATAATTAAATAAGAATGACTGATGTTATTATGTCTCCACAAGAATATAAAGTGCCTTTTATATAAAGTATACAACATGGAGACTTTCTAATTGTTCTTAATACCATATCCTGAAAAATGAAATGGAACAACTGTTTTTATGTCACCTGAATATGTTTGCATCAACATTACCTTTTTTCAACCTGCCTCAACTCATCAGCAGCAGACACATGTAATTGCTAAACAGGATGTTTTTACCACCAAGCCCCGACTTGTCATGAGATCTGACTGCTCCCCGACCTGCACGATAAATGGCAGCTTTTCTTTCAGTCATCGGTAATTGGTGAGAACCATGCAAGGGAAGCAACCAGTCATACAAGGGAACGTGTGGGAGAGTGAAGAGAATAACTGGGAGCAAAGTGAAAAAGGGAATTGGCAGCCACAGGCAGGCTCTGCAGAACGCTGCTTATTCAGTGTGAGGATCTCACCAAACAAAAGAAGGATACAGAACCCAGACGCAGTCAAACGATTGGCGAAGGCACAGAGAGGAAAGGGAGTAAGAAAAAGGCAACACAGCTGAGGGAGAAAACAAAGCACCATTGTTATTTCAGCAAGGAAGCAACTGCAGAGTGTTATTTGTTCAGAACACATTTGTCAGAATAGTTTGATTCCTAACGATTCAGTAACCTATATGCAAAACATTTCCCTCATTCTGTAAAACCACATCAACAAACCTTTTTTGCATTTTATTGGGATTATATTTGACAAAATCAAACAAAGTGATGCATAAGTGTGAGGCAAAATGAGAAAAAGGTGAATTGAAATTTTGAATAAACTTTGCTCTAAAACTCCAAAATCAAATGTTTTCTGAAAACATCACACTGAATTTGATTTACCTGTGTGTAATTTAATATCAGTATAAGGAACACAGCAGGCAAGTTGGACGGACAGATTTAGGTTCTAAAATAATATCTCAAGCTCACAACGTCTTACTGGGTTCTATTTTATCCTCTAAAAATTAAGGGAGAATGGTACAACTGCAAATCTAGGAAGATATTGCTCAGTTTAATTTATCAAAGAGAGCATTAATCAGATAAGGGGCCAAAACATCCACGGTAACTGAGCAAAGCTACGCTGCATAGGTGTCCACTTGTGCACAGGAAGTGTCCATTGTACTGTACAAGTAGGAGAAATAAGGCTTTTATGGTGAAAGTAAGACCCTTAAGAAGCCAAAGTTCCCCACAAGCAATGTAGGAGACTCTGGTCAAATGAGAGAACTGAAACTTTTGACCTAATCCCAGACATACACCAAATCATACCATCCCCATGGTGGTGGCAGCATCTTGCCACAAAGATGAGGGAAGCAGGTCGGTGTTGATTAGACGGTGGATGAAGCTAAATTCAAAGAAGAAACGCTGTTAGAAAATTACTAATCACAGACGCTCCTCTGTGCATTCTGAATGAGCCCAAGCTGTTTTGTCACATAAAAATGGGCAAAGAGCTTCAAACTCATGTGAAGAATCACATTTGAAAACCATGAACCCCATGTACAGTGATGTGAGCCACTTAAGAAAAAGCAAATACACTACATATAGATTTGGACCCAAAAACATGATTCCAATGTTTTCATGTGATTTTCACAGATCCCAATGAAATGTACATATGCCTCAGACTTTCTAGTACAAATGTAGATATGTTCCTTGTTGTAGTGAGAAAAACCATCTAAAAAATCTAAAGAGGTGTGAATAGTTGTTGATAAATGTAACATTGTTCTATTAAAACTGCCATAGCTTTTCAGATCCCCCAGTTTCTTCGCTGCCATTTCATTTCTGTTAGTCCGCCCACTTTACTGTTTCCACGGATTGAGTGGCCTGTGCTGCTGCAGAGGTCTGTCAGCGCGGGCAGTTCTCCAAACCAGACTGTCCAAACAAACATGATGGACAGAGGGGAGAGAGCGCCTGTGAAACGACCTTCCTCCGCTGTAAATCAGAAGTCTGTGTTCATTTTGTGGCATGCAAACGTCACTGAGATTATAAATTAACTGCTAACCGCGGCTGACTTTATAGATCCCTGCGCTCGGTCTGCTCATGTTTCCATCCACCTCCCAGCTCTTACATGTAGTTATTCCTGCATGCAAACCTCCACTCACGTATACATGCACACCCACGGGCCTGCTTGCTGTTGGGAGTATTATTCGCCTGACCTGAGTCGCCAAAACCGACTCTTATCTACAAACACGGCGGGGGTGAACGTGTCACGTGGAAACTTGTTTGGATGTTCATGTGTTTGCATATTGTTTTCTGTTCATTCCTCACAGCTGCTGAACTCTGCCTCAGCCGCCTTCTGCCGGCTGCGGTAACCGCAGGATAATATTTAATCTTCCAGTCACTTTCAGAGCGCGTGAGAGCGCGTATGAGAGGCGATGCTTGAGCAGATCTGTAAGAAAGATTACTTATCCGTCGTACTTTTTTTAAACACAGAGTGGAAGGTTGATGTTTTGTTATTGGAGGGTGAAACGATAATTTTATTAGTTCGCTGGAGTTCCGTCCCATTCTTCCTGACAGAAATGATGTAACCAAATCAGGTTTAAAGTCCACTTAGCTCTGACACACAGCTTTTCATATCCATCCACAGGTTTTATAGCTGACTGAGATCAGGGCTTTGTGATGTCCTCTTTAAACTGATATTGTCACCAGTTTGGAGAATTTGTGCCCTTCAAAGAGATATTAGAGCCTGATCTTTAATTCTCTGGCATATATAATGTTCCTTCTATCATTTTGTGAGGTGTTCCACAATTTTTTACAGCAAAAGTCACCATGATGGTACCATCGTTGTACTTCACTGTCAAAGTCATTTGGGCTTGCAAGAGGCCCCTTTAGTGTTATCGCCTCAATTGTACATTTATCATTTATAATGCTGCATACACTTAAAGTCTTTGTCCCTGAGTGGATTTCTATTGTGTTTTTGTACTAGTACTAGCTTCTTGCGCACTGACTGGCCTTTCAGATCAGACTGATATATCTCGGATACACAACTCATGTCCTTCCTGAGGACGATGCTTAGATGGTTGGACAGTGTTTAAGCTTGCACGTGATAGAAAAGATGCGCAAAGAACCATCACTAGGTGAATAGTGATAGAAATAGTTTAAAGCGTGGCCTTAAAGTACATCATCAAGAATTTAGAAGATAAAAAATAATAGGTAATCCTAGCTTACCCTACAAATAAAAACCTCAGCTTTGACCAAGTATTTATACTAACCATCAGCTTTTTAAAAAGACAATACAGAAGCTGAATGCCTGATTTATCTACAAAAAAAACATATGTATCTTTTACACTTTTATTTTTGTTGCTTTAAAAGATGAAGATAAAACCCATAAAAGAACAGTTTTGGTAAGTAGGACGTTTATTTTTTCTAATAAAGACTTTTATTATAAAGGTATTCTGTGTTTGATTTGTATTTATTGCTCTATATAGACTTTTCACTTTTACTCTGGAGGTCATGGAAAAAAAATGTTTCCTGCTGAGGCTTGTTCAAGTTGGTTCAACGATTAAAATTTTGTCACAGAAGTAATTTGTCTTCATCTCTTCAAGTGCGTTTTCTGTTCAAAATTTGGGTTCTTAGAAATTTTTAGTATTTATTTGACTTCTTGGTTTTCGGTTTTAAATCAAGCCCAAATCATGAACCGTCAGCCTCCGAGCTAAGGGCTCAATTATGTCCGCATAACTTCTCACAAGTTTGAACTTGTTTAAACTTTTACTCTGGGTTTTGGTTTGAAGACAAAGAAGATAGGTTCTGAGCTAACTCTGCCATGGAGGTTATATTTATGCCACCTGTCTTTCTTATATATTTATCCCAGTGAAGCGGAAAAAGATCAACATAACCTAAATATTGAAATCAAATAAACCATAAAGTGTATGGAAGCCATTTATTTTTTCCCCACCTAAAAACTTTAGCCGCAGTCGTATATTATCTGTCTTAAAATCTTGAAAAAATGGAAGCGTCTTACTTTTAAACCTTCATTGGAAAACCTTTACTGAGCATTTTTAACAATCTGAGCTACTAAATGTAGTCGACTCAAAAATGCCTTGAACACACTGATAGAAACTGGCAATACTAATGTTACTATTACAATGAATAGTTTTTAAAGTAGACATCTGCAAGTTTAAAACGTAAAGCTGAAGATATGTGAATGAAATAAAGCTTCTGCATAAATGAACCTTTTAAAATGAGCCCTGAAAAGCATGTAGATTATTTTTCTGAACACCCACATCAAAGATCTGTCATTGATTTACAACAAGTGCCTCAGGATTTAGATATTCAGCTCACTACACTGTGAAAAGTAATTTTCAGGAATCACAAATCCTTCTGTAACCCACTGCCTCGGCACGCCCGCTGTCAGACCCGCCGCACCTTCCCCATACTTTGCGTTGTCATTTGTTTCTGTTGTGGGGGTGTCGTGCGGAGGGAATGAGACACCGGACGCAGGATTCAAAAGATTGTGACTGAGATATTTTTTATTGCTCCAACACTTTTCAGTATAAAGGCAGGTAGACACTGGTAAATCTCTTAATCAAACAATAATCAACATACAAAAAATAACATTATAAAACAAGACAGCATCTCTACAGAAATAAACCCGGCGCTTAGCTCTTCGTCAGGCCACGCTAGCATGCTACATACATGCTCGTGAACACATGATAAAGACGCAAAAAAATAGTATTACACCAACGTCGGAGCATGACGTATGGCTGGCCAATAAACTCAAAAAAAACATATTATGTGTGCATAATGCAGGACACCTGACTATGATTACCTTTGAGTATAAAGGCAGATCGACACTGGGGCAACATGACGTCCCACAGGAGAAAGCCTCAACGAAGAAGAAAAAAATTGTACATGCACATTGTCCAGGTGCCCCCTAATGGTCAAAACCGGCAACTGCCGTACATCCGCCCCTTCTTTAATTGATGGGGTCCCAGCCATCAGGCCAAACCAAACATGTAAATACCAACAACTAAGACCACCCACTTAACCTGTGTGGAATGAAAAACTCAAAAAAAAAAAAACATGCAGTGAATCAATGAATGGGTTGAGCAACGACTGTGCGGGTGTGGCCTGATGCTCGTTTTGCTTTAACCCTTTGCCACAACTCCCATCCTCTCCTTATCTTCTCCCGGGCCCTCTCTGACGTTAAGACCTGGGACTCACAGCACAGTTTCTGTGGGGGATGTTGATTGCTCGGCGGGTTTCTCCTAGGGAGAAGGGGACCCTGAGGGGCATTGTCACCAACCACAGCTCCACTAGTCTCCCCTCCATCACCCACCTATCCCGTGTCCGTGCCCATGTTTCCTGGACCCATGTTCTCCTCCTGTCTGCCTGCTGTCTCATGTACCACCCTTTCTACATTTTCCTCTGGCTCTTCCATCATCCCGTCCTCCGCTGTATCCGACTCCGTGTCTGCATCACTCACACCAAAGTCCAGCTCAGCCTCCCCTCTCAGACCTCCTCCGACCTGCTCAACTGGGAGAAACATACACTGTGTCAGGTGGTTGCTGTGTACAACTCTTTCTGTCCCTCCATCTTCTGGGTGCACCACATACACGGGGATGTTGGGCTGCTTTTTCACCATGATGTACGGACGAGACTCCCACCTGTCCCGCAGTTTCTGACGTCCCTCCACTTTACACACTTTGACCAAGACTCTCCCCTGGGCTGAAGACTTGACTCTTAGTTTTCTTGTCATAATGTTTCTTATGTTGACCCTTAGCATGCGCGACATGCTTGGGCCTAAGCCCGAGACATGCAGTCATGGAGAGTCTGAACACAATCACTGTGCCCACATGGCTGATTCTCTGTGGGGAGCCCAAATATCAGGTCCACTGGGAGTCTGGGATGTCTGCCGAACATCAAGTAGTGTGGTGTACAGTCGTGCCAAGTGCAGTTGTAGGCATGCGTCATAGCATCCAAATGTTCATGCCAGCGGGGCTTTAAGTGGGGCTCTAATGTCCCCAGCATGTTCAGCAGGGTCCTGTTGAACCTTTCTGTGGTCCCATTACCCTGAGGGTGTTACGGCGTAGTGTGGGTCTTGGTGATACCTGTACACTTGCAAATTTCCCTCACAATTGCACTTTCAAAGTTGCACCCCTGGTCTGCATGCAATTTTGCTGGGAAGCCAAACCTACAGAAGAAGTTTCTTCACAGCACCTTTGCCACTGTGCAGGCCTTTTGATCCTTGGTGGGGTAGGCTTGTGCGCAGCGGGAGAAGTGGTCGCTGACGACTAGCACATTTTCAATACCACCTTTGGATTTCTCTAGGGTCAAAAAGTCTATACAAACAAGCTCCATCGGTTGGCTGCTGTGGATGCTGACCAGAGGGGCTCTGAGACCTGCAGTCGTAGTCTTTCTGAGACAGCACCTCTCACACTGCTCACAGCATGGCTTGATTTCCTGAAATATTCCTGGCCAGTAGAATCTTTCCCTTATCATCTGCACTGTCCTCTCAAATCCCAGGTGCCCAGCGTCATCATGTAGAGCAGTCTTGACGGATGTGCGGAGACTCTCCGGCAGTAGAAGCTGCTCCACTGTCCCTCTCTGACAGTCTTGAATGGGGGTAAAGAATTCCATCCTTTACCGTCAACCTCCTCCACTCTAAGAGAAGGCACACTTGCCTACTACCTCCGACCCTCCCACTGCAGCAGGGTTTCTGGTTCCGGCTCCTGAAGTACAATACTGGACCAAGCACAGGGGTTCCCTTCTGCGCCGTGCGAATCTCTTGTCTCGTCATGGCAGGTAGTGACTCTGTTCCCACATCTCCATAGGGCTCACTGGTTTCTATGAGTTTGCTGGTTTCAGGCTCCGTGGGGGCAGCAGTACCCTCTCCTGCAGGGCTTTCTGCTTCTGGCATGGCTTGCGTTTCCCACTGCCGGCTGGTCACCAAATGAAGACAAGTTTGGAGGGCCTGTGTTACTTCCTGGTTGGACAAACGGGAGAGTGCATCGGCATTACTCTGACCCTGTCTGTATTGGATGTCAAAGTCAAATGCAGACAGTTTCGACACCCACTGCTACCCTGTAGCATCCAACTTCGCTGTGGTCATCACATACTTGAGGAGGTTGTTGGCCGTTTGGACAGAAAACTTAAGCCTATAGAGATGGTCATAAAAAGTATTGGTCACTGCCCACTTTAGAGCGAGGAACTCCAATTTGTGTGCAAGATACCTCGTCTCCGATTGGCTCAAACCTCTGCTGGCGTAGGCTATGACCTTCTCAGCTCCATCCTGCATCTGTGCCAAAACAGCTCCCAGCCCCCCCCCCCCGAGGCGTCTGTCTGAAGGAGAAAGGGCAGGCTGTAATGCGGGTAGCCCAGTACTGGGGCAGTCAGCAGCTTTTCTTTTAGGGACAGGAATTCCTACTCACACTCTTTAGTCCACAGGAAGGTTGGGACCGGATCAGCGCTTTTCTTTCCACCCTTTTTTTTTAACTGTGGTCGCCGGAGGTAAGACGATACAACGGAGTAGCCCTGTACGTACCGCCTGTAGTATCCCGCTAACCCCAAAAACTGTAACACTTCTCTCCGGTTGTTAGGCCTTCCCCACTCTATGACCCTGCTGATCTTCTCAGGGTCCGTCCTGATTCCCTCCGCAGACACCAGATGTCCTAGATACTGCACTTCTTTCCTCACTAGCCTGCACTTGGAGGACGTTAACTTCAAGCCATGCTCCCGAAGACGATCAAACACCAGCTGTAGCCTCACCAGATGCTCGTCTAAGGTTTTGGAGAAGATGATGAGGTCATCGAGATAGGAGGTGTGTGAAGTTGAGATCGCCAAAGCAGCAGGTCATAAGCCTCTGAAAGGTAGATGGAGCGTTCTGTAGCCCAAACGGCATTCTGTTGGCTTCGAACAGCCCCATGGGAGTGCTAAACGCCGTCTTGTGCCTGTCCTGCTCCGCGACTTCCACCTGCCAGTAACCCGACGTAAGGTTGAGCGTAGAGAAGTACTTTGCCTGACCCAGAGCCTCCAGGGCCTCCTCTATCTGTGGCAGAGGGAATATTCTCATGTCTCATGTGCCGCAGGAGTTAGGTTTCATATAATCAATGCACAGCCTCGGTGAACTATCTTTGTTAGTTGTGATCCCTAGAGGTGATACATATGGGCTCTTACTGGGCCGGATGACTCCTGCATCCACCATCTTGCTCAGCAATCGTCTGACGTCCTGCCACTGGGAGGGGGGGATCTTGCGGTATGGAAGTCGAAGTCAAGTCAACCAGGGGGACCTCGTGTTGCACCGTGTTGGTGTGGCCGTAGTCTTGGGGATGTTGTGAGAACACACCTGCATTCCTATCCACCAGCTCCTTAAGGAGGGAGCGCTGGTGTTCGTTCTCCACCGCTGCTTCATTAAGATCCACCATACAGCCCGCTACCACCTGATCGAAGCTCAGACAGGCTGCACTGTCTCTTTCTTCTTCACCATTTCCCTGCTTCTTATCAGGGAACTCCACCACGTTGTGTACCAGGGAAGCCTGGAGATGGCTCTTGACAGCACAAGTGACATTAGTCCCCACAAGCAGAGGGACAGTGGAGTGATATTCTTAATCTGGAATGACAAAAGTTGGCACAGTCTTATACTTGGTTCCCAGTATCTTCAGTTCGATGTACAGGACGTTACACGTTTTGGCCTCCTGCATCTACTATTGGTACTTTAAAGGGCTGTATTCCATTATTCTAATGAACAATTGAACTATTTATTTATTCATTTATATATTTTTATAACTGGTTTAGTTTTTATACTGCATAGAAATGCTCTTTAAAAAAATTTAAAATATAATTTACACATGCAAAATGTTACAATGTTTCTTTACTGTATTTTTCGTGCACTGCAAGCGTCTGTGTAACCAAAAACAAATTCATTGTAGTCACTGAGCATACTTGGCCAATAAAGCCTTAATCTGATTCTGATTCTGTAGCTTTTGCTCTCGAAGGATGGGGTGGTCACACCAATATCCGTGAGTAATACTTGTTACTTGGGAGCAAGAGTCAATGAGAGCCTGGCACTTTATTCCATTGACTTCCACCTCCCCCTCATTCCTGGGACCCACTAAGGGGGGGTCCTTTACTCCATCACTTCTCTCATCTGTCTGTAGTAGGGGACCTCGTTGCTCGCCCATGGCTTCCCCAGCTGCCATGGGCTTTAGGCATTTAAAAGGCCAGGTGTTTGAGATGGGGTACCCTCTGCAGGACTCACTGGCAGCGGTTGCTGGGCCCATGCCGGGCTGGGTTTGGGGAATACCTCTCTGCAGACCCGAGCTATGTGTCCTTGCTTCCCACACCGGTAACATGTGACACTTCCACTGGCGACAGGATTCACTGGAGGTGGTTGGGACTTTGGTGGGGGAGTAGAGAGTGCAGCAGTGATCTTTGCTTCTAGGTGAGACTACTTAGCAATGTTTTCCTGTTGGGTTAGGGCTAACTTTTGGACCATCTCTCTCAGTTCTGTTAACCCTAAGGCATATTTCGACCTCTCTGTCTTCACATTTCCACAACACTCGGATGCAACATGCACTTGTGCATATGTCTTCTTTGATTTGTGTTGTGCCTGGAACTTCTTAGTCTCTCGTGCTAGCTCACGCAGTTCAACTTGCAGCTCCCTGAAGCTCAGGAGCCTGGGTTTCATTGGTACAACTCGTGCATACACCTCCTGATCAGTTAGTCCCCTCAGGAACTGGCGGCTACACTTCAATTGCAACTAAAGCAACACTAAGTCCCTTTTCAACCTTTATAAAATATTTTCATAACATTTGTGATTTTACGTCAACTTGCAGCTCGTTGAATGACCGGAGGGAGTCCATATCGCTTTAACCAGCAGTAAAAAACTGCCTGTCAAGGTCTGTGTTTGTTCGTGGTTAGTGTTTTCTTAGTTATTGTTTCTAGTTATTTCTCAGTATGTTTAGATATATTCTCCTTTTGCTCACTAGTTTCACCATTTAGTTTTTAGTGCCTTCCTTTGTATGTCTAGTAGTTCTGTTTGATTAATGTTGTTGTTTTCTCTCTTAACTATGCACACCTGTAATCACCCTGCTGTCTAATTATTTCCTTTGACCCACTACCCCATCCTCCCAGCTTATATACCTGGTTCTCCACTCCACTCATTATGTTCCTCCCTTGTTGTCGTCCTCCTCCTTATTGATCTTGGATCTTGAACCAGAGAGTTTGGCAATGGGAAGACCAGTGATGGCAGCCAAAAACAGGGAACAGAGGTGTTCGGCTTGGGACGGCAGACAACAACGGGAACCACAGGTGATCGGCAACGGGAAACCAGAGACGGCAGACAGCAAAGGGAACCAGAGGTGGTCGGCAACGGGGAATCCAGAGGTGGCTGAGAGCATCGGGAACCAAAGGCAATCGGCAACGGGAAACCTGAGACGGCGGACAGCAACGGGGACAAGAGGTGATCAGCTACGGGGAACCAGAGGATGGCGAGGACGAAGTGGGAGACCGGAAACCACTGAGGGGTAAGCAGAGCGGGGTGAGGTGATGCAGTATTGGAGAGATCTTACTTGTGAGTTGGTTGTTGACGCCAAGAGGAGTCAGTGGTGAGTCCTTGCACTGAATCCAGAGGTCGGTTGTCCAGGAGGGCGAGCAGAGCAGATGGAGAGTGGTGGAGCGAGCAGACCGAGCTGAACCAAAGGAGCGGAGAAACCAGAGAGTTGCATGGACGGGAGAGGTTCTTGAAAGGTATGTATTCTGGAGATGATGGGAACCTGGGTGGAGCACAGGAGATCGTAAGGGGCATGAAAAACGGGGAAAAACAAAGTTACAAAACAAACACGGGCAACTACAAAAACTACAAACTCAGAGGAAAATAACAACTGGAGGAAACTAGAAACTTGAAACTAGACGTGAGAACTAAGAGCTAAGACAACAACAAACACTAAACTAGAGAGCAAGTAAACCCTAGAGTTGGCACTGATAGCAAGAGGGTGACCAGAAGCAAGTAAAACTCAGGGGATGAGTGGTTGTCCCACCCCTCGTTTTAACTGGTTCAGCTCGTCAATGCCGATTGGATGCATCTGGTCTGGTGAGCAGGTGCACTGGCAGCAGTGGCTCTGGCGACCCTCTGTGGACAGGCAAAACACTATCACTTTTGTCCACACACGCCAAAATTGACCCAACCTGAAACTTCTTTATTGTTGCTTTAAACTTATGAGTTAGTAAATTTAGTCTAGCAGACAAAAAGGGATAATTTCTTATCGTATTATCATAAATAATATATCAACTCTGTAACATAGTAATATAATAATAACAATGCAGAAACCAAACCAGATAAGCTAACTGATCTATGTAATTAGCTAAAAGCTAATTTAGTTGAGTAAATTTAAAAAACAAAAACAGGAGCAGATTTGAGTAAACTTGTTTAAATGTAACTTTGTGGTGAGTACTTCAGTTTCCACTCTGGTAGAGTCGTCGTTTTAATTCTTCAGTTCAACTTCAACTTTAAGTTTCTAAACATTTGAAAGCTAAACAAGAACCTCAATTCTTACTCAAACCCATATAGACGACTTTTATGGAATCCTTTGCGATTTAGCTTATAGAAAAGTATAATTGTTTTTATTTAGAAAACTAAATTCATCTTTAGTTTAATTTTATTTCAATTTATTAGGTAGGATTTACAAAAAAATATGCCCAGTTAACGTTTAAATCATGTTTGTGGACACTACTTAACACCCTCTTGTTTCTTAAGTTTTCGTGAACAGATTCAAGACTGACGAAAAACATAAAAAGCGTCTAAACTGCATCTCCTCTAACCTTTCAAATATGTTGCAGATGAAGAAATTATTTTCTTTTGTGATAAATGAGAGATTGTCAGTGATTGGCATTTGCCCTCCAATTTCCTGCAGTTGTTCTAAAAGTCCTGTTTATCAAAGTTATGGCCTTACAGGAGAAGTAACCATAGCAGCAACAGCTGTGATCTATTGTATCTTTAAAACATTTATCTACAGTGATTAAAGTACAGGAAACACATTTCAAAATTATTGCGAAGAACTCAAATTAATGTTTTAACCTTTTTTTTCAGAGCCCTTCTGTTTGGGCTCACTGTGAGCTCGAATGTTTATTTGTTTTAAAAAATCCGTAAGGGAACCCACATGACACAGTAGCCAACCAATGACGCTTTGTATGGGGTGTTGAATGTAAAAGAAAGTTTTCGCACTCACATTTTCTCCACATTTAGGTAAAATATGAAATATAATATCTAAAGTTGCATCTAAATGTAAATGATATTTGTTAAATCTAAATGCTAAATGTAAAGATTTAGATTCAACATTTACATTTACACTTAGCACTTAGATTTAACCTTTACATTTAGATTTAACATTTAGATTTAACGTTTACATTTAGATATAAAACTTTAACTTACCCACTTTTCGTTCACATATAATCCATGTTTAAATTTGTGTGCAAAATTAGCTAAATGTGAAGAAAATCAACTGAAATTTGCTAAATGTGAACGAGATGACCTAAACATGGGTGCTAAAACTGTGATCACTTTCTTTTACATTTGGCGCCCCATAGCTCTGAGTTATCTAGATCTTTGTTTTATCTTAGTTCGTTCATATGTATTTACTAAAGATGTCTGATTTGCTGGATTAAACCTAGTCTGACGTCTTCGACTAAGACTCCAGAAAAGCACAAGCAGGGTTTCTTTCTTTCTTTGTAAAGTTAATGTTTTTAGATCATTTTATTTTGCAAATCTCCTGTTTTATTACCCGCTGTCCTTTTTCTTGTCAGCAGGCATTTAACAGTGGAAATAAACCTGCTGCACTGGATGGCATCGTTAATAGTGTGTCTGCTTAAAAGCGTTGCGTTCACTGTTCGAGGAGGAGCTGCTGGTTATCATCATCAGGAGGGGGAAGAGAGTGAGAGAGAGAGAGAGAGGGAGGGATGGAGGGAGGGCTCACGAAGTCAGTTCCGTGGATCATCCTGCTAACAAGTCCGGGAAAAACCAAACTCAGTTTCTGCCCCGTCCCCCGTCGTGTCGGGATGCCTCGACTCCAGTCGTCCCAGTGGGCGGGCTGATCTGATCTCCCCACTGGACCCGGGAGCGCGCGCCACTGGCTCGGTTTCGTCCCCCAGGACGCACGGCGGCCGGACATCCGGCATGGACAGCCCGTAGGTGGAGGAGGCGGTGGAGGAAGAGGAGGAGGTCACGGTCGCTGCTGGCTCGGTTCAAGCCGAGCGAGAGCGCGAGCGCACAAGAGGCGCGCGTCCGATCCGCCGTGCGCGCGAGATGGACTTCAAGAAGAATAAATATGGAAGGTAATGATGTTTTCTTTTTCTTCCCAAGGAATGTCTGGAAAAGAAGGCGGACAAGAAGTTATGATCTTGTTCTCAAGTTCAAAAAATCGAACATTTTTTGTTGTTAGTTTGATTCACACGCGCGTCGATGCGCACGAGGCGGATCAGTTCCCATTTCAGTCTTTCTGTCGGGATCATCATATTTCATACATCGGGATATAGACACTCTTTTAACTTTTCATTAAAAAAATCTATATATTTAAGGTGGTTTTCATGTGATTGACTCATATTGAGTTGCAGATTTCCAAACATTCATCTGGAACAAATACACAATAAAAACTGCTGGATTATTTTATCTACCCAACGGCTGAGTTAAGAAATGTTCTACCCATTATGGGTTAATTACATGGCATTTGGGTTATTTTTGTGTAACTTATGCACAGAATCAAAACTCATCAACCCAACATAGCCTACATATATTATGACCCAGCAGCTGGGTTGTGTTCAAACTCCCGGCATCACTTCAGCACTGCTTCACACTCCAGACTCCCAGCCAGTGTCTTATCATTCTTCAAGGGAAATCAATATTGAAAGGTTTGTGGATATTACATATCCAATAGTATGTAGTAGACCATAGTATGTGTTGCAAAATGTGAGGAGATGCCAACGTTTGTAACTTTATTTAGCCTTTTAGCCATTACCAACGAAGCACACAAATAAATGAAAATAGTTGAAAATGTACAAGATAGTCAATTTTTAGCCAGCTAGTTTTCCCTGCTAAACCTTAAGGTTTACAACTGTTTACAACAGAGGAGCAGAAAACAAAAATAAGTTTGTTTTCTGCTCCTCTGTTTTTAAA
Organism: Orestias chungarensis; assembly: GCA_032876305.1. Taxonomy (NCBI): domain Eukaryota; kingdom Metazoa; phylum Chordata; class Actinopteri; order Cyprinodontiformes; family Cyprinodontidae; genus Orestias; species Orestias chungarensis. Next base: position 241,224 of record JAVLVB010000631.1, read on the forward strand.
TATGTCTTTGTGTTTTCTGTTTTTCTGTTTCAGAGGAGGGGATTGATGAGGACAGTTTTCTCTTTTAGATGAGGCTACCATCAGCCAGTTGATTCCCAGAGTTGGCCCTAAGCTTAAGCTCCTCAAACAGTTCAAAGCATTGCTTTCAAGTGGTGTACTGTGAAGTTCATTTCTTTTATTTTGTTAAAGAGGTCAGTCTTAGTTCAGACTTGTTTTGGGTTTGTTTGCTATTTCTGTAAATAGGAATGATAGTTTGATTACGATTTCTTAAAGGTTAAAAGTCAAAAACTAATTTAAGGAAATCAACAGATTATGCGGTTTTTAGTGTGTACTTACTAATTAGTCAGCTTGGGTCCAAAAAACAAACAAACAAACAAACAAAAATAAAAACCAATATTGACGTTTTGCTTCCGATTACCAGTTTCCTTTATGCCGGGACTTTGACTAGGCCACTCTGATACATGTAGATGTATGTCTGGCTGTGTGTTTAGATGGGATCTCCTCCATAATGGCAAATCTAAGACCCAGTTTGAAGGTGGTTGCTGCTTCCAACTTTAATCTGCTGTGTCCCTGACCTTGTTGTAGAAAATCATTCCCACAGCATAATGCTGCCATCACCTGCGTTCAGTGTCTTGCTACAGATAGCATATCCCGAGCCTTGTGTGGGTGTGTGTGTCAGATTAACGCTTTGTTTACATGCTAAAAAAAGCTTTTCACCAATCAGATTCCTCTAAAGTAAGGTTGTTTTTAATTTGGGGGTATCAAGTTAAATTCTGGGATTACAAAACTGAACACACAGGTTTAAGTGTTCTGTTTCCCGGTCTGCCCCCTAACGGGGGTCATAGTTCAGTGCCAGGGAGTTTGTGACACCAGTTTTCTTGTATCAAGTCCGGTCCTGCCCCAGGACGTTCACCGTGTGTCAGTGGGTGCTTGTGCTTGTTGAATGGAAACTGGCAATAATCGTGGGAACCAGAGCCGGACTCCTGCAGGAGATTAACTTGATCGTTGCAGTGAAAGGAATAGCCTTGGAGTTACACGGGCAAATTCCTGCGGCGCACAATGGGATTCGGAGACTCTGATCCTTACATTATTACGTACAGCCTTTCTCATTCATGCACTCTGCGGCGCAGGGTAGCTCTCTCTTTCTCCGTTCGTGCTTCCACAAACACGTGGGAACGTTTAGCGTGCATGTGACGCCCATCTGTTCAGACAAGAAGAAGCAAAGACAGGATCTGAGTAGAAGACAGATAACTCTGCCATCCTCTGCTGCGATCAGCCCTTGTTTTCAGTTGATTACACTCTCTCTCTCTCTCTCTCTGTCGCACACACTCAGAGTTCTGTCATAACTGATTAGAGGACAGCAGAGCGCCACATAAAGGCACAACACAACAACACTGCCGAGGAAAATAACTGCTCTCTTGTTGCGTGCGTTTGGCACGGCCTAAAGAGATGGACAAATAGAGAAGAAGTGGGAGCTTCTCAAACATCGTAGAGTATCTCACTAATTGTTTCTCCCCCCCTCTAAACCTCGCTTGAAGTTTGACAATAAAAGCTTTGAGTTTCTATATTGATTTCAGTATTGGGAGTCATGCTGTTTTTCACTTGGTGTTATGTAAGCGCGGGATTCCAGTAAGGCTATAAAAAGCAGGACACGCCATTTTAGATCATATGATGGTGAATGCAAACATACACAGAAGGATGTAAAGACAAATAAGGGGGCGGAAACGGTGATGTAGGGAACCCTGGTGCCTGCATCTGTTAACTAGACCCATTACAGAAAAGCCTGCAAACATAAACAGATCCGTTGGTGGTGGGGAGGAAAGGTTTGAAGGACAAATAAAGCCTTATTATTTATGTATAAGCTTCGGACCTTAATAGCTTCAAATTTAAATGCGTCAATTCATCATAAGCATCATTTAAACGTGTTGATCCACAGGTCAATTTCCTGATGTTTACAACCGTAACACTGTAATGGTGATCGTGGATCCTTGTCGCGTTTGAGTCCTTTAAAAATGGCTGAATGTGTGTTGCATTGGTCTTTCATGCTCGTACACACTTTCTTTTATAACTTCTCACATTTTGGATCACAAAACCAGTGGATACTTAGTAAATACAGGTGCAGGTGAAATGAAATGATCAGAACATAATATTTGTGTTGGTACAGATGTATGGTTGGACTCACTGTGGGCTCAAAATTAACAGGAACTATTCATAACTTCCCTTGCCTGGACCAAAACCTCTGGATCATTGATAAAAACATTATCCAAGACAATGATGCCATCAGTATGTTGTTATTCTACTTATCGTGAGGATGTGCTGCAATTCCGTTGTACCATAACACATCCCCACCCACCCCATATTTATGAAGATTTTACTTAGGCCTGTTCCTGCTCTGTAGTCTAAAACAATGGAGAATATAGATTTTTATCATTTTTAAAACACAAACATCTTGTTGCTGACAGCCTCAGCAGCCAGTATCAGTCATTTGTTTCCATGTCCAATTGCTCTTCCACTTATTGGTGAAGACATCTTGCATTCGGGGGTAAAGATAGATCGATAGATAGCTTTTTTTTGCACCTTCCTCCTGACTGACACCGTTGTAGAGGGAGATCCCTTCGATTCTTTCCATTTAAACTCTGGTTTTCACTTAAGCAGGTCTAAATAAAGGATTTTGCCTGTATTAGTTATGAGCTTCATTTTTTTTTTACACCACAGAAAACTGAAATGTTGAAATAGATGTGTAGATTAGAGCTACCATATGTACATCTGTTGTGTATTCTCTTTAATCAACACTAAATCCCTCCATCCCAGCTTACGGCACATCTGGCCATGTTACGAAACCACTTTTTTTTATCTTCCATCCTCCCCGAACAAACACGGGTCACGTGAACGCATTCGCCCCTTTGCACTCGGCCACAGGTGCATCCGCTATGGACGCGCCGTGTTATTTGGTTGCGCATGTAGGCCATGCGCTCATTATCATGCGAGCTTACCTCTTACTGCTGCTTAGTTTCATGGTTCAGTGAGAAAGAGCACTTAGGAGGACTCGAAGCAGAAAAAAAACACACAAGGGGAAGGTGACGTTTGTGTAAAGCCTCGTTGAAGGATCTGGCACTATTTAAAATCACATGACTTGGGTGAACAGCCTTGGATGTTGGAAACTAAAAGTCGGCGGATTAGAGAGCTCTAAATCCTCCAACAGTGACCACATTACTTGCCCAACGCACTTTTAGCTTTCATTACCCCAGTTCGCTTCTTTTGGGAACCACTGAAGACATAATTTCCGTTGTCTGGCCTCAAAGTTCACCCTCATTGCCAACTCACGCTTTCCACCCCCCCCTGCCATTCTGCTCAGGTACATGAACTGCAGGGTGCCGGCCAATAAGAGATACCAGCCCACCGAGTATGAACACGCAGCCAACTGTGCCACACACGCGGTAAGGCGCACACATAGGCTTCTGAATAGATGTAGGCCTCTGTAAATAATACAGAATTTGGATGACGGCTCTTACTATTCTGGCAGCGCGACGGGCCGAGATAATCTGTCAGTTTCGTTTAATCTGCTGTAATCTGCGCAGCCTCTACAGAGACAGAATGAGATGGAGACAAAATCAGAAATTGGAAAAAAACCCATTAGAAAATATAAATTTTAAAGCTCACATCTGTTCAGGTGTTTTAGATAAAGCGCGTTCATACCTGCTCCGATGGTCGTTAACGCAGACATGTTTTTTTGTTTGTTGTCAGTTGTTTCATTTTAAACTAAGAAAAAAATGAATCTCTTTTCAGCCTAGAGGTAAAAAAGTTCAAACATAAAAAAAAGAAAGTTTTGAGGAAATTTTTAACAATATTTTTTATTGTTTTAAAGTTTTGGATTCTTCCCAGCATGTTTGGTGGGTCTGTACTTTACTTCCTGTCTGTGGACAAATGGCAGCGGGTCTCTGCCTTGCTCTATGGCAGCGGTCTCTCCGGCCTCTTCCTCACCTCCACACTCTTCCACACTGCTGCCTGGAAGATCAGCCATCTTCGGTGGGTGCTAAGTCACTTTGAGTACTTTTTTACCCGTGGTTTACCAGCAGGAAAACAATTTTGGGAATTCTGAAGAATTTGCTAGAAACTTTACTGTTTCTCAGTAGGTTTTCAGTGTATTTTAATTTTTGTCTTTACTTTACTAAATTTGAAATGTTTCAGTGATCCTTTTGTGCATCTTTTTTACAGAAAAGTGGAGGAACGTTTCCACATGTGTGATCGGATGGCCATCTACTTCTTTATCGCTGCTTCCTATTCTCCCTGGTGAGTCTTTGGTTTGATTGTCATATAAAATAAAAATCAAGGAGTCTAATCGGGTTTGGACTTTTGGACACTCAACAACACCTACACTGCACTTATAAAAATCACATATGTCTTCCTCTGACTCGAAAACACTCATTATTTACCAAATTAAACTTTTCTTTTTTGCATCAGCCACTAAGGCTGGTGGGAAACCTTTTTTACCAGCCACATTTATTTTGGTGTATGTGCAGCAGTTGCCTTTACAACAACCTCCCATTTTAAAATCAATATTCTAAACCTTATTATTTATTCCACATTCTGTACATATTCTGTATAATTTGTGGTTCTTTTAGCCCTCTAATATTTTTTGTGTCATGAATAATATATAAATACTAATGGTGGCTGCTGCTAATTTCCAACCCTGCTGTGTTTCGATCCATTCATGATGCGAATTTCGCTTGAAATATAAAAAATTAGCAAGAAAGAAAATGCAAATTAGGCATTTTTCCATGTAGTGGTGTGAAGGGAATCAATCAAAGGCTACTAACGTGTGATTTCGTCGGATGTGGACGATACCCATCGCTGTGACAAACCGGAAGTGGTAGAATAAGTTTTCTACATCGGATTGTATTCAGCAAAAGTGTTTCTATCTCCCCTTTAGCACCTTAACTCTTTCAGAAAAACTCAAAGCCACCTCAAATGACTGCAAAAACCTTTTTGCGTAACTGACGAAGAATTTAGCCATTTCCATCTGTTATTTACGATGCTTCAAAATGTAAAAAAACCCCCAAAACAAACATTGAATGAAACCCAGCTGTTGCTGCATTAAACAAGTTGATCATTGCATAATGGTTGATGGACTTGAACAATGACTGGGACTGTGTGATGGAGTGCTAAATTGATTCAGATCTCACTTCGGGGACAAAGGTTACATGTGGGGTTCCTCAGGGCGCCGCTCTCGGGCTCCTTTTGGTTTAAAAACTGTATGCTTGCCAAACATGCTGTGTTTAATATTGATGCTTGAACGGTGGCAGGTTAATGCTGAGGGAGCTCGGACCTTGGACGTACCACATGCGATGGCTGATCTGGGTCATGGCTTGTTTAGGCTCCATGTATGTCTTTTTTTTCCATGAGAGGTAAGATTCCCCTGCGCATAAATTTGTTTACTGAAACAGCAGCTCCAGCACCAATGTGTTCAGATGAAACAGTGAACGGATTCCTGTTTCTGTTCCGCAGGTACAAACTGGTAGAGTTGCTGGCCTATGTGACAATGGGGGCTCTTCCTGCTTTGGTCATTCTGTCTATGGTGAGCACCAAAAAACAAAGTCTAACTGTTGTTATCTTTCAGCTTCATGCAAGCCCTTCATTCTGTGAAAAACGCTTCCTTTCATTGTGGTTTAACCACAGCCCCTATACAGAGTCAAGCTGAGAACTGTTTCTTTCAACACATCTTCTTGCTCATAAATTAATGCCAACCTGTTAGATGCAAATGTTTTCCATTAAAAGTCTCTTCTGTGTTATTGTGGTCAGACCTCATTAGAATGTTCTTATGTGTGCTTTCAGGGCCTGAAAGTTGAATCTGTTCTCCTAAAACTTCCTCCCTGTCTTGCAGCTTTGAATTTAAAGTGGTCCAAACCGAACAGCTAAATCTTTCAATCTGATCATGTTATTTTTACAAAAGATTAAAATAATTTTCCAAAGCAGCTTTTAGGTTTAATTCCAGCGTCACTGAAACATGAGCAAAGAGTTGGGCAAAACACTTGCAGTGTTTTGCCCTGCTGTAGTTTTAGTTCATTATTTGTGATGTTAACAGAAGCTGTGTCCTCTGGAAGGAGACCCTTTGAAACATTTGGGTGAAAATAATGCAAAATTCAGTATAACTTAGATTTGGGACTTGATACTCTGTAAGTAATCAGATGTATTTTTTTTACTTCAAACCTTATTTTTGTGCTCATAAAAAAAACTTTAATAAGCTTTTTACTGTTAATGTTTCCATGTAAAATATATTTATTATCAGTATTAGGCCTAGCTTCACTAAACCCATGGCAGCTTGGGAATATTGTCTCATCTTTTATCTGAACTAAAAATCCCCTTTTATAATGATAAAGTAACGTTTAAAAGCGCTGTTACGGTGTATTCCATGCACTGAGCAGCAAAACATTGGGCTTTATTATTATTTTTTCATATATTATTCAAGCAGTAAACTGTGGAGAGGTCAAAGCAGGGTACTGACTGCTGGTAAAGTTGAAATAAACTACTTACTTCAGTACCAGATTCACACTTTTTGTGTTAAAGTAGGACCTCTTGTTAATACACAACTTTTGTTCTAAAGTTATTTTCCATCTGCTGAGTCTGTTGTGCCATTTGGAGATCAGGAATATAAAGCGACAACACTACATATTATTACTAAAAGTACTTTACCTTGTTCTAATTGTTATACATACATACATACATACATGTACAAATATGTATATATTTAGTCAAATTTTCTATTTTGTGATCGTTGTTTATATTATTTCTTTCATTTTAGTCTTTAGAACACCAGAATTTGTACATACCTTTATATTTTTTTCTGTTTAATGATTAAAAAAAAAAAATCAACTCAAAGGTTGTGATCTGTTGCTCAGTACTTAAGTAGCCTTTTTGTTGAATAAGTTTTTAGTCTCATTTATAGTATTGTTATATCTTGGACAACTACTTTATACCTCTGCTAGTAAGAATAAGCTGAGGTAGTGCTACTCTAGTACAATATTTAGGTATTCCACCCACTTCTGAAGGTGATATATCATAAATGTAATTTTTATATGTCTTCTTTTAAATATGCACTACACTGTCTCATTTATTCTTTAAAAATAGATAATTTTATTTAACTGTTCTTTTTTTTTTCCTGCAAAATTAAATTTCTTCTTGAATTTTCTTGCTGCAAACCCTCGCCCTCTCCTGGCTCTGCTGTTACATGTTTCCTGCTCCATCACAGGTGGACCGTGCAGGTGTGTGTGAGCTGGCTCTCGGTGGAGTCTTCTACTCGGTGGGTGTGGTCTTCTTTAAGAGCGACGGACTCGTCCCATTCGCCCACGCCATATGGCATCTGTTTGTTGCGGCCGGAGCGGCCATTCATTACTACGCCATCTGGAGGTACCTCTACGTAGCGGGACAACAGCTGCACACATCGAGGTGATGGACTGCTTTCACCTGACCTTACGGACACTAAATTCTGAAAGCTACTGATTCAAAACTTGTAGGCGGCTACTGAATGCAATTAAATGGACCAAGAAGGTTTCTATAAATGACTTACGCTTGGTTGGTGCCGATGATTCAACCTTTGTTGTTTTAGGGAGCAAAAACCTGATCAAAGCCAGTAAAGTTAGATAAATGTACAATATATATAGCGTCATGGGATCCTATGTTAATATATTATTGTAATTCTGCTGTCAAAGGCCGAATTAAGGGCGTTATTGGGAGATCGTTTTTATTTGTCTCCCTGTTTGAGACTGATAAGCCTCAGTTGTGTGCCTAAATAGAGAACAGTGCAAAAATATGCATTTCAGGTGTTTTGATTCTGAAGCATCAACACGAATGTTGCTTATGTAGCAGAACCACAAAAAGTGTAAAGAAACCGCAGTTATTGTTTCCAAACATACTTATATCTAGCATCCAATATTTCAGTCGAATAATTCATAGTCTATAGTGGGAAATGAGTTGATTTTCCTTAAAATGTTTCACATTTTTTCAGGTTACAACCACATCAAGGAACTTTAATGTGTTATTTGATAATCCAAGGCAAAATAGTACAGAACTGTAAAGTGAAAGAAGAGAATGAAGCGTTTTTTACATTAATATCCCAAAATAAATTCTACAGCCATCAGTTTCTGTCAGGAGTCTGTATGTAAGGTGCATTCAAAAGAAAAACACCTTGAAAAACACACCATACTATGGTCAAACATGGTGGTGGCAGCATAGTGCTGCGGGGGTTGTTTTTCTTTAAGTACTTTCAGGAGATAGAACGACTCAGTTAAAGTCCACAGGTAGGTTCAGTTGAACTGGAGATAATCTGGTGGCCACACACAAAAAAAGCAAAACCCAATTCAAATGAAACTTTTCAGTCTTTCGTTGATGAAAGAAGTTAGAAAAAAAAACATGGTTGTACATGTAAACATGTAACATCATATAAACATTTGTTGTTCATGGTTGTAACCTGAGAAAATGTCCACGGTTTGCATCGATTTTGAAAAGGATTCATTGATTCTATTTAACCGCAAATGTGCAGAGGTGACCTGGGGTTCAGGTCTGTCAGTCAACTCCCAACGATAGATGAGGTCAGTGTACAAGATCATTTTCATATGTAAGAATTGGACCGATCACCCAAAATTAAGGAAATCGCACCGACTGATCAGCTGGCTAATATATCGTTGCACCCTAAACCAGATTGTAGTTGTTCAAGATGCCAAACAACCAAAGAAGCTGCTTCATGTCAGCCTCTTAACATGCTGCACTTGGGAAATGTTGTCATTATTCTGAATTTCCAAGATGGTCGTTTTAAAGTGTTCCTGATCCAGTTTCTAATGCTCATGCAATGATTTTCATTGGACTGTTTTTTTCACCTATTGTTTTTCCTGTTGTTCAGATAATTAACCGACAATATATATTGCAATGGGAACAATATAATTAGTATCAGACTTTAAAAAATGGACTAAAGCAGATAAGCACTGCCAGGGCACAGGGAAGATAATGCCATCTCTTTGTAATCACCATTACCGAGCTGAAAAAAGTATTTTCCTCCAGTCAAACTACCTTTGCCATTTATTTTATTCAGCTATAGAAATAAAAATAAAAAAGCCTTTTTGCAACAGGCTGCTGGCACCAAAGTGCCTAATTATGCAGTTTTTAATCTGGGTTGTGTATGATCGGCACCAGTTCGTCCATTAGCAGCCTTTTTTTCCCCCTCCCAACTCTTGAATAATTTAAAGGTCAGACTAAGATGACGTAATGAACCGGGACATTGAGAAAAATAATTAGCCACCGTACTGAAAATGAAGAGAAATTAGTGACGACACAAGAGCTTTGCACAGTAGGCTGCACATCTAATCTTATTCCTACCACATGTGCCAAACGTCCCCAAAGTTTGTTTTTATTGGTGCTAACAGTCATGTTAAATCACTGAGTTCATCAGACATTGTTTTAGGGGAGACATACTTTTAGAAATACACTAAACACTTTACATGTACTGGCAAATTACTCCCAATTTGGGATTATTAAATATGCTTTATGGACAAAACAAGAGGTTTTAAATATAACAAATTCAAGACGGACTATAGTGGCACTGAAAAAGGGGACACGCCTTGGTTGTTTCGTGAAAAAAAAGAAAATATCATGTACAATTCAACTGAAAAACAAACTAAACAAAATCAAACATATGTAGAATCTGGATTCCACCTGCTTTGATTATCTCCCTTCGTCTTCCCTCAACGATGTTTGCTGCCACATCAGTTTCTATTGTCTTTTTGTTAATAGCAATATTGCCATTTCATTGTGGGATTTTTATTTTCCTTTTCCTGACCGATTCCTTGCCAGGGTAAGATCGTTTTAAGCTCAGTCACCTCTCAGTAAGCTTTGTCTAAATGATGCAAATGTCAAGAGAAAACAGGAACAGCTGAACTTCAGATACATCAGATCAAAAAGACAAAATGCTGACATGGAATCAATCACAGTTCGAGATTAAATATGAGCTCATTTATGCGAGCAGGTTTTCTTTTTGTATTTCAGTTGAATTGCACTAAAGGTGAAAGGATGTTTTAGGAATGGTTTTTTTAATTATCCAATTTTTTAGACATTTTAACAGAAAGTTGTCCTGTCTGCCTTCAACGAGCATCTTTATGCTAACAAGAAGCACTTATTTTCACAAGCACTTTTCAGTTAACGGACGTTTTATTATCACTTTGATTAAATAAAATGTTGGTGTTTTTAATTACACATGTTAACGTGTGGGTTATTTGTGAAAATTTGGATTTTTACTGATGCCTAAACAAGGACAGTTGGGACCACGGATGAGAGGATTTTTCTACTGCATGTGTGTTACTGATTTAAGACACCACTGACTCAGGAAGTGCAGAGATGCTGTTTTAATCAAGACGTATAATTTTTTTTTGTTTGTAAAGATGCTATATTTCATGGGAATCGTTGTAATAAATAAGAAGATTTAAAAAAACTGCTGTTTATTCTTTTCAGCGATGTATCACATCATTAACTTTCCAGTGAAACTTCTTAAGTAGTTAAAAATTAAACAAACAGATTTCCAGACGATGGATTTTGGCTGTTCAGCTGCAGGCAAATGTAAGTTCGCGCGTCTCACTGGGGGTGTGTGAGCTTGGTGAGCAGTCGCAGCTGCAGCGGCATGGCCATGTTTGTGTCCCTGTGCCACCGTGGCGTGAGCACTTGAGGGGGCGGGGTCAGGACGCTCTGAGCGACGCCGGGGGCTTTTAACAAGGACCACAACTCCTCCCCCCGTGTCACTATAGCCTCCAGGTCATCCTCATCTGCGCACCAGGGGACCGAGCCCCTTTTGGCTGCAGTCCTTAGCTTGGAGAAGAAAAGAGACACCCTAACGAGAGGACAGAAAAAAAATCCCCATTTGATTATTCTAACATGAGCCTCAAACGAAAACACCAAAACAAAAGCTAGATACCTCGGAATGAGGTCATGCGATCGCGAAGCCAGTTTAGCCAGCGTGCTCATCAGAGATGTAATGACTTTAGGGGCGGGACACGCTGTTCCAGGAGGCGGGGTCGACGAAGTTATCTCGAACAGCACCGCCTCCAGAGTCTCAAAACAGGAGGTGATGAGCGTGATGGAGCAGCGGGGGTCGGACGACACCGACAGGTACTCCCCCAGAACCCAAACCTGGACCCCGAAAACAAGAGTGAAATCCAGTTACTAATCCGCTCAGTCCTAGCGGGTTGCAACAGTTCCCGACTTTGCTGTACAAGCGTGTGGCGACAGTGGATGTAAACGACGTGGCAGTTGGTTTAAAATAAAAAGGTGCCACAGTTTTCACTTGTGATAACGATGTGACCAGAAAAGGAAATTTGAAAGGCACTAGAAATAAAAAAAACCTGAACAAACTTTAATTACCACATGAGTGTAGATTTCTTCCTTGTTGTGGATGTTCAGTGTCGTCCCAGCAAACTCCAGCAGCTCGTGTGACTGGTCCACAACCAGGGAGGGGCGGAGCTTGTAAAGCCTCAGCAGGTGGCAACTGAACACTCTGTAGGGATAATTAAAAAAAGGCTGGAAACTGGAGACAAGAGTCTTTTTTGGGAAAGGTAATTTGACTGAATGTCTCCAGGAGTACCTGTGGATCTCTTTGCTGTATGTAGGGATGCCAAGGAGGAGGCTGCTCCTCTCCAGGATCACCAGAATCAAATGGGCTAACAGTTTCTCATCGGCTATCTTAAAAAAATAAAATAAAATAATAAAAAATAAATAAATAAAGTTATACATATCAGTCCTTCAGATTTTTAATCCCTGGATGTGTTCTCTGCCCACCTTTACAACTGTGTTGAAATAAATGTGCAGGAGCACAGGGACAGTCTGAGCACAGCGGACCACTCTGGGCCAGTCGGCAGCCTCAGCCAGCAGGTCGTGGAGCGTGCTCAACCGGTCAATTGTGTGACCTTAGGACAGACCAAAATGAGTTCATTTCCACCGAATAACAACAATAATAATACCAGGTACCGGTGTAAGAAGGTCAGGGAAACAAAACCAGGTTTATTGCTTTATGTAGCATTCCACAAGCTCTATGAAACCTTTCAAAATAAAGTCTTTTGGCTCAAGTCTTCTGCCTCGAACGATTAACCTGTTATTAGGTTCCATCCATCGTCACATCACCTCTGGCAAGCTTCCATAATACTGCCTTAAGATTTCAAAATTTGAAGGTTTAAATTTGCTTGTGCAAAAAAAAAAAAAAAAAAATGCAAATAGTGGCAATAGTATCAAGTGATTTACAAAGATTGTATGTTCAAATAACAGTTACAAATGTGGATTTAGGGTGTGCTACCGACTGTTACCACGGACAGTGTTGAAAAGTAGAGGAACCATAAGAAAGTTAAAAGCATAAACGGAAAAAACTGTTAAAAATCAATCAAACTAAAAACTAGTTTGAATTAAGGCATAAATTACTCGAATGTTGGAAATCCCTGCAAACCCATAATAATAGATTATAGATACTCATTGACTTACCTTACAGTCCTCTTAGTCGTGTTTTATGTCTTTTCTTTTGGTTTGGTTTCATTGCATGAAGATTGTCTACAGTCCATTATTATCAAATCTTTCCCGCAGTTTATTAAAAACGTGCAGCCGACAACGTCTTTGCCACCTTTTCTGGGCTACGTGGATGCGTTACTGCAGCGCACGCAGACATAATGTTGTAAGAAATGGGGCGCTGGATTTAATAGGTAATCCGGCAGCTCGAAATGAGCAATTTGTAAAGAGTTTCTCATGAATTTTTAAAAATATCTTTTAAAATTTATGAGAACCTTTGACAAGCCCTGTCTTCAATTATAGTATCTCGTTCTGGTTTAATAATAAATCAAATGGTGAGTTTTAGGGTAATGCATTTGCACTTTCTGATAAAAATGAAGGCAATCCGGCTAAATTAATAGCACTGACGTATTCCTGTTTGCACATGTTTGCATATTTATATATACACAAACCTTTCAAACATCATGCCTATTGTTTTTTGCATCACAATTGTGGGTGAAGTAACTATTCTCAACACATTTTGAGCCCATCAATACCTGATCCTATCTCCACTCGAAGAAGAAACAGGAAAAGTCCTCTGAAGGCAGGGTTTCGAAAAGCATCAAGCGACAGCAGGCCTCGGCCGCTCGGCTCCGAGATGGGCAAAGACATGGACCTGATTCATGCAGACAGACAGACTCGGTGAGCTGGAGGGTAAATAACCAGTGTTGCGTGTGTTTGTGCTCAGGTTTACGTGTCTATAAACCTGAGTTGCAAGAGGAGTGTGGCAGAAAGGCAAGGCAGGTCCAGCAGAGTGTGCAGCATCTCCACTGCAGTTCCCTCAGTAACCAGGGAGGGCAGCAGATCCACAAAGTCGTCCAAAACTGTTGAGCTATCCCAAGCTAAAAACTAAAAACACAGAGAGGCATAGAGTGAGCATCAATCCGTGCAGAGGTGTAGAGTTTTCCTCGGTTTTTATGTTCTCACCTTCAGGAGGTTCGGGAAGAAACGTATAAACTCAGGAGCCCGAAGCTGCAGACTCTCTAGGTTCAGTCGAATGAAGCGCAGTAGCTCATGGGCCAGGAAGGGGTCGTTGAAGAGTTCAGCAGGGAATCGGCCAAAGACCAACTTCCACACGCTCTCGCAGTCCACAGCTGCCATTTCACCTGCACACATTCAGGTTCACAAGAACTGTAAAGCTGTGAAATACAAAAAAACGTCCAAGACGTGACGTTTGAAGTTATCTTTGAGGAAAACCGGAAGATAAACTTTAAAAAAAGGCACAGGAATGGAGTGATCCTAATTTGAGTTTATTTTTAAGCAGAAAGGTTTTCTTTAAAAGTCAGAGTAATTTCTGATCAACATTAACTACAAAAATTAAGCGTTGTTTCTTCAGCCAAATAAAAAATAGGACAAGTGATCACCTGTTGACAGGTTCCTAAAGATCCAGGAAAAAAACCAAGATAATGGGGTTCTTTCAGTAATGGGAATAAATTCGGATTACTTAAAATATAGGAATCAACATAGGAAGTCCATTCCTTTGCAACTACAAGTGAAGAATCCATGCACTGTCGGATTAGGAAGGTGCAGGAACGTTTAGCCAGAGATGCTTCAACGCTCACCCTGGTTGAGGTAGAACTGTGCTATGGGCAGCAGGACTCTGGAAAATGACAGATCCGAGCTCAGCCGACCGAACAGAGCCTTTATAGACGGGAAGGCGCGGAAGACCATCGCGGGCTCCTCGACGCACACACAGTCCAGGATGCACACTGCTTCCACCAGACACTAAAAAGAAAAAAAGGCATCGGAGTCAACGTATACACACAATGGTACGATATTCGTTTGCAGTGCTGTGTGAATACTTCTGTAAATACATCGGGTTGCTTTGTTTTAAATGTTTGGCAAATTATTAAAAAGAAAAAAAAATAACCAGACCAACCTGGCAGGCTTTTTAAAGGATAACCTTTATCATAAGTTTAGTTTCAAATCACAAACAAATCCTTAAGACGGAACCTGTCGGACAACACGAAGTAGGCTGAAAGGTCTCAAAAAGCAAAACATCCAGTCCTGATTTGGAGAAATTCAAAAATAGATGAGAAACAAAGCCATTCATTTATCTGGACTCCAGCGACCCACCTTGAGGAAACACACTCTACAAATGGAAAAAACACCGATCAATGGGGAACCTTCCCAGGAGAGTATAAAACAAACCAGCCCTGCAAACTTCACCAGCCTCAGTTAAATTCGGGGTTTATAATTTAACAACAGGACAGAGAGATTGGCCAGAAGAGCATTAATGAGATGAACTGACAACCCACCACCTGCAGGGGGCAACCCGCCTCTCGCCCAATGAATGCAGGAGATGCACTGATGGGTACAAGATGAAAACCACCGCTGAGCAATAAAACAAAAGATAAAAACATCCCAGATCTACAACTTTTTTTTTTTTTTTAGACACGATGACAGACTAGATAAAAGAAAAACTTTGTGAAAAGCGTGCGTCGCCTTCCATCTGACATGAAACCAGCAAAGCTTCAGTTAAAAATAAAAAAAATCTCAACATCTTGTGGTTGTAGAGTGAGAATCCGGGGCTTCCTTGCATAAATTCTAAAGAATGATGCCTCCATTTTCCCTATTCTTCAGAAATGGACCCTCAAAAAGACGCTCAAAAAGAAGTTGTCATATAAACCAATCACACTCAACAAAATGTCATTTTAAAAGTTTGATTTGGTTATTAACAAACATGTATAAAACTCCAGAACAAATATCAGTATACTGAGCCCCTTTTTTTGCTCTTATTGTAAAGTTGTTCAGATTAAGTGTCTGTTTCCTGAACACCGGCAGGATCTCTTCATGTTTTTATTCTTAAAAAAAAAAAATTGATGATAACTGATAACGCGACACAATCTCACCGCTTTTTGCAGCTCTGTGTCCGTCTTCTTCTGTGGCTCTGATGGAAACAGAGCCGGAGACATCAGAGTCATAAACCACCAAGCTGTTTTAAAAAGTTAGTTTTTTTTTTTTTTGTCAGGCACGCTCACTGCGATCGCACTGCTCGATCAGGCGCTGGCAGTACTGGAAGGCTTTCTCTCTCAGACGCTCCTTTGGAGGTAGCAGGCGACTGGAGGACGAAGTTGCCGAAACCATGGAGACCACTGATCCATCCACCTCTGATCGATCATCTGGGGGAGATAAAAGTTTAGCTTGGATCCAAACTTATTGGATTTAAAGGACATTTTGAATGTAAATTGCAGGCACAATTATGTGTTATTTTGAGATATTTTAATATGATAAGGCAACAAAAGAGGACCTAAATTATGTTCTGAAGCGTGTCGGTTTCATTTAAATTATTTAATAGGGAGAATTATAAATACATAAGTAGATTAAGGCAGGATACGGGATAAAGTATTGACTCTCCCTTTCTCTGTTCTACTTTTAAACATTGGTCAGGCCTCAGACTGGGAACTTTGATCTAAACCATCTTGTTTTGAATTTCTTTCACATGTTTGCTATCGTTTCTGGCAAATCGAAACAGCTGGGATACTCGCCACAGCTCTACAGTTACCATGGGTCTCTTGGATGATTCTCCTGATAGCTTTCTCTATACTGGCTGAGGTGGATTTTATTTAGAGGGTGCCAGAATGTTGAAAACATATGCACACCAGACTTTTTGTGTGTTTAAATTTGTTAAAGCTTTAAAAAACTTTGATAATGTTCCTTCAAACTGACAACGATGTGCTACATTGTGTTGTTTTGTCACATGAAATCAAAATAAGACGCAGTGATACTTGTGGCTTTAAATGATGAAAGTTTTATGGGTGTAAAAATACTTGTATGTATTGCAAACATGTTTGCTGTGTCAATTTGTACAACAAAAGCAACCAATTATACCTAAAGGTCAGTTTATTAAGCAAATTTAAGCTATTACTGGATATCACAGAAAAATAAATACAAAGAAAAATACAAAACTGTTTGAAATCTTAATGTCTGACTATAGCATTACATTTATTCATATTGTAAAAAGTAATATTGCCATGACCTAAATGACACGTGTAGAATTTTCCATAAACCCCAACTTTAAAAGCATAAGAGTTAATTTTTTGAAAAGACAAAGTAATAATTTACAATTAAACTTGGTTGAAAATCAGGGATTTAACATGGTTAGTACGTCATTCTCTGAAAGAGACACAACAGTTTGTCTAATTAATAATGAGATCCAGACAATTAATGGCTATAAATACGTTAGCGGCTTTAGTAGAAGGCAAACCATGCTTACAACAGTGTCAGAGCAGGTTAGAGATCAGAGGTTAGCGATTGTGTGTTAGGCGGGATTCACGATCATCATGTCAAACGTGCTGAGCTGCTTTGTGCCGCTCCTGATTTAGACACAAAACACTGGAGTTCAGTCTGGTTAATGATTGTCTGATGTGAACGCTGCTTACCGTTGGAAAAGGAGTGGGAGAGACTGAGCTGGAGCCTGCTTGCTGGATATGACGAAAACATAAAAAGCAGGTTGTTTCATACGAATGACGTGAACGTAGCTCGAAGCGCTGTGGTTTTAAAAAGCTGAAAATGGTTGTTTGAAAGGACAAAGTCCCCGTTGTTTATCAAATATCCATTCTTCATGGTTCAGATACAATGATGGGCATTTGAACAAATTCCCCTAACTCGGGAACCATTATCCAGTTTGTCTCTTTACATACACAAAGTTCACAAATGTTGAAATAGTACAGCTTAATATCACTCAAATAGCAAATTGAAAACGTAAAAATGGTTTTGGAGATTATTGAAAACTTATTAAACATAGAGAAACCAAGACCTCACCTATGCATTAGTATTCAGCCTGTACTTAATACCTTGTTCAACTTTTGAACTCAATTTCAGCCTCAAGTCTTTTTGAATGTGATGCCACAAGCTTAGCTCACTTAGCTTTAGGTGAGCTAACCTTGTGGCATCAGTTTTACCCAGTTCGTCAGGATGACTCAACATCGCCGCATTCGTAAGGATGGTATTATCCTGTTAATGAGCCTTTCCTGTCTCAGGACGCCAGATTTTCACACCGAAGAGTTCGATCTTTTTCTAATCGGACCAGAGAAGTTAGTTTTTGCATCGTCTGAGAGTTCTTCAGGTTGCTTTCAACAAAATCTCGATGGGGTGCTATGTGGCTTTTAATAACGAAGGCCATCATCTACCAGACAGGCCTGATTGCAGAGATTGTCTACCTTTAGGAATATTCTCTTCTCTAAACAGAGGATCGCTAAAACTCTGGCAAAGTGACCTTAAAATTCTTGGTCACCTCCTTGACTGAAGCTCTATTCAGTTTAGATGCCAGTCAGCTCACTAAATCCTGAGGGTTAAAAACATCTAGTATTTACTAATGATGGAGGCCACTGGGCTCATGTGGACCTTCACAGCAGCAGTAATGTTTCCTTCCCTATATTTGTTCCTCACAAGAATCTCATCTCAGAGCTCTGCTGAGAGTTCCTTCAACCTCAAGCTTTGTGTTTGTTTATATAGACAAGTGTGTGTCTTTCCAAATCCAGTCTGAACAACTGAATTTAACGCAGGTGGACTCCATTTGAGCCACAGAAACATCTCAAAGGTGATCAGAGGAAACACCCTGATGTTGAGCTTCATGACACAGGCTGTGAATACTTACTAATGTGGGAAGAATTTTAAAAAAATTAAGCACGGCTAGAAATATAAAAAGAGCTGTAAATACTTTCCAAATGAATTGTGGATAGACTTTATTATAGGCTTTTTTTCGCCTCACAAATATGGATAACACAATGTTAATGCACGTTTCTGAAACTGAAGTAAGATAAAGGGACATTTTAATATTTTTTTTGCTCCCTGGATAAACCTGTAACTAAGCCTGGCCTAAATAATAATGATTAAATATAGATTAACCGGATTTTGTTCCACAAAAATGAATTGAAAAAAACAACAACAATGGGGTCAGCTTTAAACCCAGAAATGAAGACACCACGGCCATACATTTGTTTACTCTAATGATTTGTAACTCGAGCCAAAAATGATTAAGGAGATCAAAACAAAGTCTTGAACTCAAATTCTAACCTAAAACATTTCATCCATACTCATTATTATTTTCCACACTTGTCCAGATTTGGCAAATGATGAAATCCAACTCCATACTTTTGTAGACTTTGAAAAGCATGTTTGAACTTCGACTTAAGGTTGAAGGTGTTGCTGGGAAGACAACCTCCACCCTAGTCTCGCATCTTAGGAGTTTCTAACATATTTTCTACTGACATTATCCTGGATTTTCTTCCATTCATCTTCCCAACTAGAACCAGCTTCCCTATCCCCACGTTACGACTCTGCTACCAGCACGCTTCACAAGAGGCTTAAAAATGTTTACTTCTGGTTGTAAACCAGCTGCGCACACCATTATTTAGGCGTATTTAAGTAGCAGGAGAAACCTAGTATCTAATACATTTTATTGATCTGCTACAGCCTGACTTCAGTTTAAAATAAGCAAATGTTTGTGGTGGTAAGGAGTTGTGGTCGTACCGGTGTCCAGTGTGTTGTTGCCGCTGGAAACCGATTGGTAGGTGAGGAGCCAGCGACGCAGCATGGAAAACGAATAGACGTTCATCCACTGGTCCTCTGTGAAGCCCTGCCCCACACAGAGCACGGTGAAGAAATCCCCCGAAACCGAACCATCGAGCTCCGATGTAGGCAAAGGCTGGAAAAAACAAAACAAAACGCAAAACACAAATAAAATAGGAAGTTTCAAACGCATTTGCATCCTAAATGTCGAGTCTGCTTACCTGCCGGGACCTGGACCCCGTGAAGAATCCTCCGGAAGTGGCTCCGCCTCCCTGCACAACGCTTGCATAACGCAGCCAGTCGACAAGCTTTTTACTCAGGATGGTTGCATGTTCTGCAAATAAAAAAGAACATGGTGCAAAGTTCTTCATGGATTTTGAAAAACGCCACAGCAGAGAGTCCCATTGAGGACATTTCAGCTGTTTTTTACCTTCAGTAAGGCAGTCTTGGCTGATGGTGAGGATGCTTTTGAGAACCGGCAGGGTGAACATGAGCGAGTTAGTCGGCCCGACGGATGATCGGCCTTCAAGACCATGAACAAGCCTTGAACAGAGACTGGACAGATCGGCCTTAGATCCAGCCTATTCCGGTCCAACCAGAGTGGAAAACCAAATGGGAATTATTCACTCTGAACAATAAGTTGTGAGCATTTTTTTCAACGTTGCTGCTAACCTGTGAGGTGAGCAGAGCGGCGGCGTGAGTGTTCAGCTGGATGTTCTCCCGGATGCTGTTCAGCTCTTCACCAGAAGCGGGCAGCGTCTCCCTGAGCACAGCAGAGCTCAGCACCTGAAGCTGCTCTGCAGGTGAGGAGAGGAGCAACAGGAGCCTCTGCTGGAGATCAGAGGGCAGCCTGCAATTGATAACAGGAGACAAAGTAGAGTAGTAAGGATTAAAAGTCAAACAAGGAGGACATCAAGCAAAGCAGCAGGAGCAAAAGTCCACTGTCCATGTAGGAGAATCTTCCACAAGAACTTCTATTGGTCTTGCTTTTATGTAGAGCTGGAAAACTAAACCAACCAAAGGAATTTTAATTTAAATCCGATGGTGCAAAATTTTACATAAAACAAAGTATTTGCCTTTAAATTATTAATTTTAAATTTTATTTAAACAATTAAAAAATTTTTGCAATCCTTTTTATAGTAAATAGAAATACATCCATCTAGTGGCTTTTACTTCCAAAAAAAGTAAAAGATAAACAAATTTTATTCCCATGTCTTTTAATCAAGGCCAGAAAAAATTCTGGAAATAACTCTTCATGTTCATGTTCTAACTCTTCACTGGTTTATGCAATCAAATCAAAATACTTTATTTATCCCAAAGGGAAATTAAAAACACGGATATCTTAAAAAAAAAAAAAAAAATCTAGCTAAATTATTTTTCTAATAAAAAGATTTAATGTGTGATCTATTCTGGAGCAGTTAAAAAGCAGTTTTTGTGATTGTACTTGGTTTAAAAAAAAAAAAAGTGTGACCACAGAACAAACACTAATAGTTGTAAAAACAAACAAACAAAAAAAAACATCAACAAAAAAACACCAAGATCATAAGCAGGAACTCTTACGTTCGGGCATATTTGTTAGCAGACAGGATGAGATGCAGCCTCTGCAGCGAGTCCTGCGTCTCGTGGCCGTGCTCCTTGGCCTGAAGCAGCTTCACAAGTCGGCTGTAAAACCTCTGCAGCTCTGAATCCTGAATCTCCCTAGAAACAATGAAGTGCACAACTCTTTGAGACTGTCTGGTAATCTGGGTCATCTGAAATTACTGTGCAAAAGCCCTAAATCATGTCTGGTTTCATTACGCTTTGCAAAGACACCTCAAGAAGTATTGATGCTTCTTTAGGCGTTCTGGTCTCTGTGGTGAGACAGTTTAGGACTCAGTTATCGTATCAGATATCAATATCAGCCCAAAGTTTAAAATCCTTGCACATATAATCTATATGTTAGTGTCGTCCAGTTAAGCATAAATCCACTTCAGCTAATCCAAAACGACAACCTCTCCTTACTAATTGGAGCTTTTCAAAGACAAGACTAAAATGCTTTTTACTTTATGTTAATTTTTTCTGTCTTAAAACAGTTATATAAATGAAACTAAAGAAATTCTGCCAAATTGTATCCAAATGTATGAATATAGCAGGCAACTTAAAAAAACTTAAATAACTTAGATATACATTTTAATATTACATTCCACTTTGTGGTTTTATAGAGTAACAGCCTGACCGCCTTCTGATATTGTGTGAGGTGTTTCTCAACAGCATTTCAGGAAAGACAATAAAAAAAATGGTAATTTAATAAAAAAATTTTTTAAACTGCAACATAAAATCTTATAGATACCATTCAGTTTAAAACGCTTTTTAACATTCAGGTCCAGGAATCTAGTGAATGTTGTCCTCATTTCCATATTAGCAACAGGATAGCTTTTCATTCTGACATGTAACAGAGAAAACAAGGAAACAGACTCGTAGTTGTTTTAAGACACAGCCTCGGTTTTATGGGCGATATAAACGTGGCAAAACAAACATTTCACATTTCAGGCGCAATAATGACAGAAACGAGAGTAAAAAAAACAGTTTATGTACAAAAAGGTAGTTAAATAAGACAATAAAAAAAAAGATTAGCAATCCAAGGAACACACGAACAAACATTTAGAAATAAATAATCTATAACTATTTCTTACCTCGCTTGTTTAATTAAACTCTCTGAACCGTGAGAGTACATCTTTATTTTAATTTGATTTGTTATCACGGCTGCAGCCGCCGCTCTGCTGCGGCGGAATGTAAATAGTGCGGGCGTTAATCGGGTCCGGACTGCAACTCACGTCACATGACCTCGGTTCCGCTTTCGAACCAGAAAAAATGTAAAAAAAGAAAAAAAATGTTATTAAAGTTATATCAGCTGTATTAATTAATTTACCCAATGCCAGGATATAAACATGTTATCAATAATGGAATTTCCCTATTCCACTTTTAATGCCTGTAATCAAAATTAACACATGTTGAAAGTTTGTTTTTCCCCCATGTCATGACGTGATGACGTCATTAACATTTGACATGTTTGGGGCTTACAAAGGGAGGGATGTTGTATTCAGATCAAGGGAAGGTTTCCATAGCACAGAGATATCCATATAAGGAATTTAGTTTGCAGCTTCTTATTGTGTTGATTTCACCACATGTTTTGGATCATCATCCTGAGATAAACATAGTGAACTGAGAGTCAGATGTTGGTTTAAATCTCATATTTTGAGGAGTTAATTGGGCCATCCGCTACTGTATGGCTGGACTGCTTACAGCCATAAGATAATTTGTAGTGTCATCTAACCAAAGCCAAAGCCCTTTTGCAAACAAAAGGTTGTACAATACTGAAACGATTTACCATTTTAAAAACTTTCACTTTTCTCCTCAAACCTGGGGCACAAAACTCCTAGCAAGAGTATTTAAAATATTTTCCTTAAGGCAACCGAGATCTAAAAGTTATTTCATCCCCACCCTCCCCACCACTTCCTGCAACAAGCGGATTAAACAACAGCAATTTAGGTTGTGAGAATTGAATGTTCTGATTTAGAAACTGTTTACATTTTGTTGTATATTTCATCGATTGCTCTTACTTTATTTTAAAAAATTCTGATCATTTAAACAAATATATTATTCTTATGTGAGCGCAACTGTTGGAAAGATAGAGGATTTGTTTTCAGATTTTTGCATGATCAGATTTTTTTAAATTACTGTTAATCTCTATATGTCAGCTTGACTACATTTGCTGCATGAATTACCTCACTAAATGGACAATAAAGGATAAAGATCCATTAATTAGGATCTATTAAACCTCTTTAATTGTGAGAACCATCCAGAATAGTTCATTTATTGACGTTAAAAACATTTAAAATTATTTTTTTATAACATCTAAGCTCCAAGAGCAATCCAATATCCTTGACTGGAGAAACACGTTGCCTTTGCCCATTTTTGTTTTCTTATAGTCAGCATTTCATTTGTCATTACACCTCATATAAGGGAAGTGCTGCAATAATTATGCATAATGAATATTGTATTTTCTACACTTTCTTGAAGCTCCAGATTACTGATGTTACTGAGCATTACTGTCCAAACTGTACGCCACACAACAGACGTTAATTTTACCACATGCAAATATTTCATATGGAAAAAAAAGCCCCCAAGAAAAAGTCAGCTTTCATAGGTTTTGAAGTATTTAAATGTTGCTTGCTATGTAAGATGAACACGAAGTGAAGGAATTATTTGTTAGTGCGTGAGTCATGACTCTTTTAATGCTGAAAAGTTAGGAGTATGTTGCTGAAAACTCACGTCGTTAATCATTATTAATGGAATTGTGTCCGGCACGACGGACTTTTACTTTATTACTGTTAATTGATTATTCGTTTCTGCATTAACTCATGTGTCGCTAAAGTTTTTTTTCCTACAATTATTCACTCTACAGCCACTAAAGTTTTTAGAGTGGACCCAGAAATAACCTGTTTTGTGCGTCTCACTTAATTCCATTCTTAAAAAAACTAATTCATGTTCTCAGACATGTACAACTGACCCTGCTCTTTTATTCACATTTGTTAATGAGAGGATGTGACTTTTATTTCTCCATGAGCTGTTCTGCAAAGTTTAGCAGCAAGAAAAAACAAATTTACGACCACTGCGTAGCAGAATAGCCAGATTTAGTGTGGAGACAATATTGTGCCCAAACCTGCATAAAAACATAACACAATCAGTTAGTCCAACTGTATCTCTATCTTAAACGTAAGCATGGCTGAATGTAAACTTGTTAAAAACTGTAGTCACGTTGTAGATTTCTTTGTCTTTGTTATGTTGGAATACAAACAATTACATTACTAAATGGAGGTTTTTGATAATAGGGGTGATCGGGCTCATTTCAAGGGGCCGTTGGTTTGGAAAATGATAGATTGAGCTGTGAATTGAATCTAGAACAAGTTTTTGAGTTCCTCACCGCTTGCTCTGTCAACAGGGCATAAACCCTTTCTCTCTCTCTCCCATCCCCTGTATTGCTCACCGGGCTCGTTTAAACAAATATGACCCTATGTTGTGGTGGGTAAATAATGCTGAAGGTATGATCTGAAATCTTAGGTGGCACTTCAAACGGTTTTTGCTGGCATTTCATCACGTCATTTAATATTTATAGTTCTTTGGTGAATCAAACCTGGACTGGATTGTTGTTTTGCCACACATAGATTTATGACACCTTTATTTTCTCTTAAAATAAAAAACAGAAACCCTTCTGTCAAATCAGTCTAAAAAACAGATTTCTACCCGTTTCCAATGATGAACATCATGGTGGATTGTTGTTCATGCCAGTCATACTCTGGTTATAACATGTGTAACATAGAATCTTTGTTTTATACTTCACATGTTGGTTAAATAATCACAAATTGTAAACATTTTATACTGATATTTCATTAATATTGGAGATGGTGAAAATTTGATGCACCTTAAGGCCATTTAATTAAAGCTGGTTCATGAAAGGATTCGATGGAAATGATAATTTAGTGCAATGGGAGTCGTCCATCCGGCTGCAGGAACAAGTGATACTGGGAAGGAGAAAGAACATGAAAATCTACAACAACCCCAGATTATTAAACATTTTCTTGCACTTGCTTCAACAGTTCTTTTTTCTAAATCCATGTTGGAACCTGCCAACAACCTACTAGCGGTTTGCACCCTTGGCTCAACAGTAAAAATAAAAAATGCATGCTTGGTCTTATGACACATGTCATGTTTCCACTTAAGGAGGTCGTAATGCTGAAAAGGGGCTCTGACATTTTGGAAAAGACGGAAGAAAGGGCTGTGAATCTAAAGTGTTGTTTTAAAGATTCCAGCTGTGGTTTAACCACTTATTAAATACATACAAGTGCCTTTAAAAAACCTTTCAACTTAGCATGATGTTGGAAACTTTACAACAGAAACCATCTTCTCAAAGTGAGTCGATACGCAAACAAGCAATAAAACCATATTTGGATCTGAGAGAGGATTTTGTTTTTTGTGGTACCTCCATCTAGTGCAAATGAATATTAAGTGAGTAATTCAAAGACTTTTCTATAACAAGATACTGACTATTAATAATCCCCTCAACTGACATATAACACAAAACTTATAACCATCCCTTTAATTTTAGAGCTTTATTTGTCAAATTAGTGTATGATAACAACAAGGAATCAGGTCCCAGACTTTAATACACAATCTAAAGAAGAAACATCAATAGAAATATATAAATATATCTTTAAATTAATATAAATACATATCAGTGTTGGCAGCATATAAATTAGGTGGCAGTGATGGTGTACCGTAAAAGGATGTGTGATAATGCTCATAAATGCTCAGTTCATTGAGAAATAATACTTCATAAAGTAAAGTGTGAGTGTTGGATAATCTCACTATTTCATGTTCATCACTTACATGCTAGACTGTTTTCAATGATTGTACCTTAACTGTTTGATATATTATTGGGTTTTTACCTAAACCTACCACCTTAAAAAAGAAGCTCCAGTGATAGTGAAAAGCTGACTTAGTCAGGATTCAGAAAGTGATTCAGTTCAACCATTTTCTAAACAGCACTTCTGCTTGTTTTGCTCTCACCCCGAGGGCTATAATTGGATCATTGCTCATTCTTTGTCAGGTTGTGGTTGGTTGGAACTATTGTTTGTCTCAGAAAGAGGCAAACGTGGGACCAAAGACGCCGTGAGCGGAAACAATGAGGAGTCTCCTTGTCGCCGACAGCTGAGGGGAGAGAAACAGCAGGTCAGGAGCGGCAGGTCGTTTTAAAGGTGGAGGTGTGCCGTGACTGGCTTTCTGTATCTGAGGCGGTGGAGCTGCGACCTTCCTCTCACAGCAGCACCAGAGAGCAGAGAGCTTATTTCCATCTGAGCTCAACACGCCCACCTCCTGTCTGCCTGCTGATCAGAGCGACAGTTCCTCTCCGCTTCAGTCTGTCTCGTCCTCACGCTGCGGCTCCTGGGGGCCCCACCGCGCCCTGCCAGCTTTACCCCAACAGCCGCTCCTCAACTCGGATACATGGAGACAACCTGAGCGCAAGAACATATACAAATATATGCTTATAGATAGTTTGTTGTTGTGCTTTTCACTGTTTAAAGAAGAACCAGTGGAAGATCTGTTGACTTCCGGTGGACTTTTGGACATCCTGTCCCATCTCAGGTAAGACAAAATGACCCCCGACCCCTCGGCTGTCCGTCGCAAGGTGTGTCAATTAATTTAAATGTTTCAAAGCCTGCTTATTGGTGGAAAAACAAGCCTCGCAGGATTCCACCCCTCAAGCCTCCACAGTAAAAACTTTCTGTTCTGGTGCCTAAACTCTAATGTAACTACATTAGGTTACTTCTAATCTAGTTTCAGGTAGTAGAGACCTGATAGTCTTCCTCGGTTCCCTGCCTCTGACGTGCACTTGGCTCATGTCTGAGGAAATATTTTCCTTCTTTAGTTTTGGTTATCAGGCCTCATGAGAATGTTTGGGATTCCAGCAGCAGGTGCAGAGGATAATGGGAACCAGTAAGCCTGGGAATCAGAAAGATGCCGTGGAAACAGATGAATTATGCTCTGAGGTTAGGAGGCATCGCAAAGATGTTCATCGTTAACCTTTGCACATTTCGCGGCTATACATATTAGGTTCATTTTGACCGACTAAAGCAACAATAAAATGTTGTCCAACATGTTTTGCAAATATCGTCTATTTTTTACAGCAGTTACAGCTGCTAGTGTTTTCAGCCGTCTTCTCAGCTTTGCTCATCCCGAGCTTAGTCAGATTGGATGGAGTGTACCAGAAAAGGGCACTTTTCTGTTGGATTTAGTTCTGGGCTTTGACTAGTCCATTGCAACACACACATTTCTGTTAAGACTGTGTAGCATTTAACTTAATTCATCAACTCTGATCAGATTTTCCGTTCTTTGCTGAAAAATCAAAAAACATTTCCACAGCATGATTCTGCCTCCACCTTGTTTCACCATTGGGAATGTTGTCTCAGTTTTGTACACATTCGACCAGGGCAGCTTATTCCACGTGCTTGATAGCGTCTTGGAGGTTTGTCTCATTTGTTCCTCGTAACACAGTATTATTAACAAACCTCAAATAATTTAAACTCTACAGCTATGTGTGCACTTGCTTTTATTTAGGAGAAGCAGAGTTAAAGGGCCTTGAATGAATTTGCTTTCCATACCTGTCTGATTTTCACTGCTAAAATAAATGTTGCAACGCATGTGTAGTTTTACTTCTGCTTCACATTTATGCACCATTTTCTGTTTCTTGATCACATAAAACCTAGTTAAAAGGACTGCATACAAATGTAAACACAACCCAAGCATGTGCATGTTCTAACATCTGTCCTATTAAGTAGAGGTTCATTATGATATTCTTCATTATTGCAGTATTAAACCTAAATAGTGTTGTGGTTCAGGGGAAGCAGTCTACTGGTCACTGTTTTTTATAAAATCACGCAAATTGTTTAAACTTTCTTAAGGCAATAGTGGTGAGAGCTGAACCTTTGCCCACCCTTTTGCAGAAGAGAAATGAGAACACGCATGTATCAGATTCCTACAGGCTCCAGCTACTTAG
This sequence comes from Orestias chungarensis, assembly GCA_032876305.1. Lineage (NCBI taxonomy): Eukaryota > Metazoa > Chordata > Actinopteri > Cyprinodontiformes > Cyprinodontidae > Orestias > Orestias chungarensis. Next base: position 268,894 of record JAVLVB010000631.1, read on the forward strand.
CTGGACAATGAAGCTTTCATGACGGTTTGTACACCTGAACCAATCATATCTGGCTGCATCAGGGCACGAGACCAGTGCTCTGACAGAAAAGCCCCGTAAGCCGAGGCTCGACTCCGAAGGTTCAGCTGGAGTCTCAATTCGATTCTGATCAAAGGCTCAAGAACTGCAGCAAGCTACATTGGAATGGGAATAATGTTGATGTTTGACTGACAGAGGGCTCTCATTATTAAGGAGAGAAAAACAGATTACTCACTTGTGAGGTTTGCAAGGTTTTATGTAGCAATACAACAAAAAGTAAAAGTCCAAAAAAACGTTTTTGAAATCAATTTGTTTAGTAATAGTCAAGAACGTTTTGGTTATGGATGTCATGATTTACAGTCGTTCGCTTTTTTTTTGTCCACTTGGGCGTCGTGTTGAAGTGCAGTGATGCAACAAAGCAGTCAACAATGTGTTTCCATCTACCGACACATGTTTAATACGCCTCAAGTAAAAAAAAAAAAAAGATATGCAAAATCTTCTTTTAAAGCTTAATCAGTAAAAAGTTGTTATTCTGAAAAATGGATTATAAACCTAAAAAAATGTACTAGAAATAATTTTATTTAAACGTGTCATTACTGTCGAAGATTTAGTGAATAAAAATGCTAAAATACATTTAGCATTTTTGCCTGAGAAACCGCTCATAGCTTAAAAACGTTGTTTAAAACCATGTTACGTTAGGTTTAGTTTAGTGTGAAATTCATACTATTTTACTCTATGGAGTGTATTGTATCATTTGACACTTGTAATCTTTCCAGTCACATGTGACTGTGTTGTAAGTTAGGTAAAGATGGAGCAGCTTTCTTTAAACCAGTTGACCAGCATTGACCGCAATCGATGGGGGAGGTCCAAAGGCTTTACTCGATGGTTCAGATGGACAAAGCAAACACTTGTAATTGTAACCTGCTCTGAAATCCTGTTCAAAAGAAAATGTTAGCAATTTTCAAAACCTTAACTCGGTTTACCATGATACCAGAAATTGGCTTATGCCGCAATAAATAAATACATAATATTTGTATCTTTCGCTTCACCTGGTTTTAAGTTTTCAGATTTTTAAGTCATCTAAAGAAACAAACGCTGCAGTTTAACTTTAAACCATCTAATGAGTATTGGTTATTCATTCACAAAAGACTCATGTGTGCATGCTATATTCTTCAGATTAATGTGTTTCAGAACTGAGATTCTCTTATTGCTGCGCATGTTTGTTATAGACATTTGTGGAAATTGTTCTGCAAGACAAATGTAACCTTTGTGGTTGTAGATTGTATTGATTTAATAGCGCATGGTGAAAACAGCAAAATTTACTGCATTTCCCAGATGTAGATTTAAAATAAACAAGTTTCATTTGTTAGACATTTTAATTCACATGTAAAGTAAAATAGCTCATGCAAAGACAAACAAACTATGAACTATACGCTTTGAATCACGCTTTAATATTTAACAAAGGGCATTAATTAAAACAAGCAATGTATAAAGACACAAATGATTTAAAATAACTTCTCTGTTGTCACTTAAATTGCTGCTCATGTTGAAGAGCACTTACTCTGACTTCCCCATAACTGAAAAAGAAAAGAAAATTACATAATTCTTTACTTGTAACTCTCAGGTCATTGATAAATATACCTCTTACTATGTTTATCCAGTGTCACTTAGGAGATTACAATTCAAAACCACGTTAAAGCAACCCAAGTGATGAGAACAAAGGCAGTGGAAAAAGTGAGTTTGCTTAGTGCATCTTGCAAGTTGTTTGCCTTTATTGCTTCACAAGTCTGTCTGTTGCCTTCACGAAAAAGGAAGCAAAAAAAACAGAGGGTTTAGATTGTGTGCGTTGTCCTTAAGAAGCCCGCTACTATAAACAACAGCATTTAAGTTAACGGGCTAAATAAGAATAGAGGAAGAGATCTGCGACACACATCTGGTTTGTAAAGGAGGAAGCAAGGATCAACTTTCTATGTAACAAAGTCCAAAATAAGAGAACAGAGAAGAGGAAACATGTGTGGTTACTTAACGGGGTCTGTGTGGGGATGTGTTCATGCACACTTATGCATGTGGAGAAATTGCATATGGCTGGTCGGAGTGCTTGCGGTTTCTTCATCTGCACTGACTTAGGCGGCGTATGCAAGGCTGCAAAGTAACAACAATGGCTTCGAGGCGCATAGCTGGAGCGACTGCTCCGCCGGGGTCGCAGGGTCGAGTTCCAACATCCTGCAGTCACGGCAGATCAGCTTCAGCCGGTCTGGCAGCATGTAACCCCGGCTTAAACCAGGACGTGCCATTCAAATGCCGCACGAACAACACCTGAGAGGCCGTGCGGTGCATAAGAGTTTGTGATTCCGTGTGTTTACCTGCACGGTGACATCAGGCGACCTTGATTTGCCTAACTGTTGGCTGCAGGTCACAAAGCGGGATTGTGGAGTAACACCTACAAACCTGAAGGCATGCAAATGCTTCGAGATACATGTGCGGTGTGTCGGTGTTGATATGTGTTTTCATCTATAAAAGAGGACAAAAAAAGGGAGTGGGGGGAATAAAATGCATGGGTGAGAAAGAAGGGAGTAAAAAAAGTGAGAATAATGGAGAGAAACAATGTTTTTAATTGATTATATTGCATTAAAAGCTGTAATAATCACTTTAGTTTGTCTGTGCTTTAGGGCTTTATGTATCAGGAGATAATTAATCCCTTCTTTATACAGTACAAATCTGTTGAGATAGTTGTACCATTTACAAGAGTAAACCGTTGCTGACATGTCATCAGCAGTGAGATTAGAAGAACAGTTGCTGCTGCCAAAACTGAAAAAACGTTTCTAAACAATCCTGGGGGATGAATAAATGGTGACTAGAGCTAACGTTTCAATCTAATACCCTGCAGACCTCACTGGGCATTTTAAATGTGCAAATGAATGGCTTGTTTAAAAAGAACGCTTTAAAAAAAGATTGATTCTCAATTAATCCAGCGGATTAGAGGAGAGTAGAGATGTTTACCTGTATAAACAGCATTATCACCATGAAAGTAAAAGATGTCAAACCATTTAACAAGCACGGTGGTGGTGGTGAGGAGGTGATTAGGAATTGTTTAGTTGCACGGTCGACCACAAACTTTAAATCTTCAACTGGACGATCCCTCTCACAAAATAGATCAAATCCACAACCAAATGTCTCAAATACAAAAGCTATAACCCACCGTAAGACAGTTCTGGATAAACGAACCGTAGCATTAACGAATTGGAGCCAGAAAAGTGGCCAAAATTTCCATTTGAACCTCAAGGAACTGTAGGTTTTTTTCCTCCTACCTCTCCCACACTGACTTTGTTTGGCTGATAATTTCAGGGCGGCATGTTTTTTAAATTTACGTTTAAAATAATCTAAATTATTTCAGAACCCTGTTTTTTTCCTTTGACACTCTGATATTTATCGCCCTCCACACAAAAGATTGCATGTTTACTTTTTGTCTATTCATTGTTGCGTGATTGGCATCTGGCATCTTACTCAACGCTGTCTGCTCATTTGTGCGATTAGACGCTAGAAATTGGAAAAGAATTGTAACGTAAAAAAAAATAAATAATCATAATGACATTCTCAAACATTTGCTCGACATCAGACTGTTGTCTAATTTCAACGTTTACGTTTTTATAAATTAGTCAGAAACAGATGTGTTGTCTGGTGGTTTTTCTTCAACTTTGCTGTCACTTGTCATTGTGGACCTTTAGATGTTAAAAATATACGCTGGACATGCGCTGTTGGTTTTGGTTTGGCCTTTTTGCTTCGTTGTTATATGTCAATGTTGTGATTTATTTATCTCTTCTAGTCTGGGTAGATTCACTCTCATTGCATGGATTTTTTATTTTACTTCTATTCCTGTTAAACCCCTGATCTTTATGTTTCACTGCCCAGGTTGGTTTTAGTTTTAGGTGCCACAGATTTATATTTACTAATTTATTACTTGACCGTGTCTTGGTCTAGGATGTGCTGGTCTCGTTTTTTGTGCTAACACCACACTTGTAAGATCCTGTATATAGCTCAAATTCATGTTGGCTCTTTTTGTTGGTCTACCGCTTGAGTTTCTGAATGCCTCAGGAATAGAAATCTGCCAAGCTCTGTTTGTCTGTTTACCTCCGTACTAGTTTATCAGACCTTTTGGACGAAGGGTGTCTACATGCGGTTCAGCTTACATACGGGTTGGGTTTCCCTTAAATGTTGTGGGAGACTAGAAAATTCCCAGTAAGAACTACATTACTAAGAGAAACGGTCTTGAAAATAGCCTTTTGTTGATTTGGACTTGTTTTTAACTCTTTCATATCGTCTTGACCTGATCTTTAAAAGGGGGTCTTGACCACAACACTATATAATCTTTATCTCATGACCTGAGCCAATTACTCACCTCAGTGTATAAATTAAATGGCCATTAGTTCAATCTGATATTTTTCAAAGTCATGCTTTTCCCAGTTCTCTCCTGAACAGTCTCACCCTTTCTTTATCTGAGACCAGGGTTTGTGAACAACTGAAAGCGTTTATATTTGCTCTAAACAAAAGCAATTTAGCTTTACATTTGAGCCAGATTGAGCAAGCTATCGCTAGATTGATACGATCTGTTTCAAAAGTACCTGTCAAATTATTTGACTATTTGTAATTTTTCACTTTCAATCTTTGGTGCAATGTTTTAAATGTTAGTTTTTTAAGGAAGATTGACTAAAAGCATTGGTCAAAGATCGTTTAATGTTGAAAATTTTTTAGCTCATTTTTGTCCTGGGTACAATGTAGACACTTTCTGGAAATTGAGATTATATATTAATAATATTAATCCAGTATAGGGGTTGGAAATTAATGGAGGTGGTTGTTTTCTATAAAACAATTTATATCTGTGCCACATTATCTTCCAAAAGCATTTGAAGAAAGGCAACACCTGTGTGGAAAGAAAATATGCGTTTATTCTGGTGATGAAAGTGACTTAAAACAAGACCTAATCAGACATCTTTTGCTGCCTCCTCATCTTCGTCTAAATGTAGCTGAATTAGCAGCTTCCTGAGTCTCGTGAATCTCCAAAATATGTAATTACATTGATGCGTTTTAGATTTTCCTAAAATTTGCAAGGCATTAAAAATACAAGGAACGAAAGTGAAGTTTGGTTACCTGACAAATTAACATGATGTAATGGCTTTTTTCAACGCTACGTTCAATCTTCATAGTAGCTGTGTAACTATTTCCTGCCTGCCATTCTCAACCTGTATTCAGGTAATGGTTCTGCTGTCCAGTTGCGTTTTTCCGAGCACGCCTCATTCCGTGCATCCAGATTTCGTCACGTCGGTCAGTTTGCCTCCACCTTAGCAGATGCCGATTCAAGTTTTCTGCTTGCCTCTCTCTAAAAACTATGATACCAAAGAATAAACTGTTGTCTGTTCATTTAACGTTTGGTGTTATGAATAAAATTGGGTTACACCAATTAATTTTATTTATATGAACAACGGAAATAACTGACAAATAACTTGATATGAAATATGGACGATCTACAAAGCCACAGGGCAATATCCAGTTTTGTGTGGGTTATCTATGCTTAAAGGCATTCCATACATTTCATTTTAGGATTTGCACCATCATGTTGTGTTGAGTTTAGACATGTTTTCCGGTATTGTCTCATCTAATCCAAGCACAGGCATGTTTAGTTTTCACTGAGATAAAAATCCAGGTGGGTTTTGGCCAGGGCTTGTCAGAAATGAGTTGTGCTACCAGATGACTAAGTGTGGTAAATGGTAATGATAATAAACATCAGTGGATTGCAAAGGTCTCCTCATAACTATATATTTACTTTTTTAACTATCGAGAATCCAGAAAAGAGATTATGTGAATGAGCATGTTTGATGGAACACCGTTTTGATTCCTGCTGCTGCCGTAGATATATCCAGAAATATAATCAAAATCTAAACTGTAACTTAAACTGTATCTTTTTAAAAACAACCTTTTATTGCATCTACAACCAAATCTGAGTGATTACCTGATGGGCCTTTAACATAAACACGAAAGAAATAACAATGACGTTTTCTTTATCTGGGAACATTTGTTTATCGCATCCGTTGGTGAATATTTGCATGTATAAACCCCAGGATCTGCTTTTTGAGAACATAGTCAGTACTGATATTTTCCTTAGGGTGAGACGGTTCACCACTCAGTATTGCAGGGCTCTGTGGGTGGTTTGGACATCTGACCAAACAAAGGTTACCCGACACATCCTCTTTTCTTTTAAATACTTGCATGCCTATTCAGTAAGGAGTGGGCACCTCAGTGTAAAGCCTAACAGTAAAATTTGATAACAAATATTATTTCAGACATTAGCAAAGTTATTGAAATAATGTACCAGCAAAACTTATCTGACATTATGTTTTTTGAGAATATTTACTTAAAATCTGTAGCTACAATTATTTTTAGCTTATTAGTAAGGATGTCACAATGCAACTATTTTACTTTGGGTATGATACCGATATTTCCGTGTTGAGTATAACCCACTACCGATATAGAATTTTTGATTTATTAAATTATTCATAAACAGTTCTTTTTACTTTTGTAGTTTAGAATGTTAGAAAATAATTGATTAAGACTTGATTAGGTGATTTTAGTCAGAGAACATTAGTTGACAACAATAGTTATGATAAAAACTGATAAATTCAAAATGAATCAGTGGGTTACATAAATATTAAACTTTCTTCAAAGAAAGTAGGTTCTACAATCGGAAAACAATTGTCAAGTTTCGCAATGGTGGTGCGGATCAAACGCTGGAACGGACTGCTTGAGCGCTGATTTTGAAGATTTTAGATGTATTCTGATATAATCCGATATGTTTTTTTTTTTTTGCTGATATTGGACCAATATCCGATATCAGCTTTGGATCGGGACACGCCTACTTATTACCCATTTAAAATTTATAGAAAGATTTAAAAAGGGTTACAAAGTTAAATCACATATAACATAAGAACATTATAGCATTTGTTATATTACGTATGGATTAGAGGAACATGCATGTCTGAGCAAACCATAGCCACTGTAAAGCGTATTGTTGGTGTTTCGTCCCTTTCAGTAAATATCTGCCATCATTCGTGGCGCTGCTTGCTAACCTGAGCTGTTTGAAAGGCTGTAGGACTGCAAGGGGAGGGACCTGTAGGGTTGGTTTGTTCAGATCTTCGGGCTAAGTTCAGGATTTTTTTAAATACTTTCTTTGCTTTTTGCTAGGCTGTGAGAGATGGAGGAGAACGGGATACAGGAGGACAACGAAGCGTTGTGGGAAAAGGTGGAGTGCAAGCGCTACGAGCTGTGTCGCACCATCACTCCGGCAAAACTCACCCCCTACCTCCGTCAGTGCAAAGTGCTGGACGAGCAGGACGAGGATGAGATTCTCAACTCCCTGCTGCTCCAGGCAAAAGTGAACCGCACAAGTGAGTGAAAAGATGTGTGCCAATTTGAAACAGGCAGTCATCCTCTCACTGAAACAGGTTGAAACATTTAAACTGGAGGTCACATGATGGTTATTATCAGGTTCTGAAGATGAAAAAAAAAGCATCTAAGGGAAAAGATCAAATACAAGATTTTGAACAAGGAAACCCAAAACTGTTTTCGCACATCATTTACATTCAACCAAGGGACCCTATAGATAAATGCACACATTTGTTCCTGTTAAGCAATGAATGCACATTCTGACATGAGGTTATCTTAACAGAACATTTCCTTCAAAGCAAATAAGTATTTAAGTCTCTGAAAGACATAAAAGAATGTTTGTTATTTTAATAGAAATATAAAAATTGGTTATGTACTTAAACATTTGTCAGGAGCTCTCACAGTAAATGCAACCAATGAGTTTATGCAATTTTTTGTTTTGTTTTCATCTTAAAAGTTCAGACACAATAACATAGTTTATATGAAGCATTGTGTGTGTAGTTGTTGATCCAGAAAAGAAAGTAATGCTTCTTTTGGACCTCCTTCAGGTCGTCTACTGGACATCCTTCGAACCAAAGGACAGCGCGGCTATGTGGTGTTTTTGGAGAGCCTGGAGTTTTATTACCCTGAACTTTACAAGTCGGTCACAGGGAAAGAACCCACGAGACGCTTCTCCACCATCGTAGGTGAGTTATGGACAGTCTGGGGCGTAGAGACACGTAGGTGTAGATGTTGGTTGATGTAAACAAAGATCTATTTTCTATCCGAGAAAAGACCTATGATTGGAAAAAAACAGATTATTTCTTATGACTGTCTTCGTTTTCATTTGATTGGTTTAAAATTTTTTTATACGTGTCGTAAAATTTTAATCACACACTTGGTTTTGGCGATTTTTTTTTCTTATAGAGATTGACTGATTTCTTATCTCTGATTGAAACCTGCTAAGAAAGAGATAAGACGAACAGCTCTTTCTTTAAACAGATAATAAACAATCACTCAGTGGAAAATGAAAATAATGCACATCAGATTGACATTTATGTAGAGATATCAATTAACCCAACAGTTGCTTTTGGGACTGTTGAAATTCCACTTGATTGTTTGTCAGGATGATAAACGGGCGAGGTTTCAAAGTTACATTATCAGTAACACATAAGGTTTACTGAATAATTGGTAATTATTACGGTCGGAACGTTTTGGCTAAAATGTATTTCGTAGTCACAATAATAGTATTAATAATTATTGGACAAGCATCTCTTATTACTAACATATATAACGTAAAAGTTTTTAATATGTTTGAATTTCAGGACTAATTATGACAACTAAGTGGGAATCCAACATGAGTGAAGTTTCCCTCTGTGAAACTGTTGAGTCTTCTCATTAATGTAAGAGTTGCTTAGAGTGCTCGTTTATCATGATTTAACTGGAGCAATGAGGTGAATGAATTGCGGTCTACTGCGAAGAAGTTGGTTTTAATTAGCTACTTTACCGGAGGTTATTTGTTTGTGGTAACCAGACTGAGGCTGAATTTGTCCTCTTGGGCTTCTCCTCTCACACATTGGACTAAACCATTGTACAAACAACGCGGGGGTGGTCCCAAAAACCTTTTTTTTTTTTTTTTTCATTACATAAATGGTGAATTTAGTTTCTTTTTTTTTGTTGCCTTTTTTATATAGTTTGTAATGTCAGATTATGAGGAGAACAAACTCCAAACTCTGCAAACCATAGGCAGGGATTCAAACCCAGGACCTTCTTGCTGCTCCATCATGCAGCCAATTAATAAAAATATGCATGATTTTCCTTCCTCTAAATAGTTGTTTTGCTCAAGCCCAGTTTTTACAGACAACCGACATAAAAGCTTGCAACTGAGAAATCGCACAGTATGTGCATGCATGCATTAATTGGTTAAAACGAAACCAGCTTTGCAACTACAGAGGTTTAAACTCTGTTGAGGCAAAACCAGCCCTGGTTTTGCTTTACTGTTTGTGGTTAGAATCTGAAAAGTGCATTTCTAAAACTCGCCTTGTAGTATTTTTACAATACAAGGATGTTCAATAACTTCTCCCCTTGTCTTTGCCCCCCACCCCCTCCCCCACTTCAGTCGAGGAGGGTCAGGAGGGTTTGACACAGTTCCTCATGAATGAAGTGATGAAACTGCAGAAGAACACCAAAGTCAAGACCCTGCAGAACACAGAGCTCAGCAGAAAGACCCGCACACTGGAAGACGAATACAAGAAACTACGTTTGGCTAATCAGGAGCTTCAAGCATTTCAGCAGAGTAAAGATGAACCCATGTTTTAATCTACACTGAGAAGCTTTACCGCCAAAGGATAAACAGAAAACACTAGTCCCACCGCTAATGCTTGGTTTACCTCTTTTGGTGTGCCACAATTTAGCTTAACAAGGATTTTTAATCACATAGCCTACAAAAAAAGGCTGTTTTTGAAACGAAGACACTGTGGTCTTTGTTATCATATCCTGTGGAGTTAACCTCTGCAGCTGGCACACAGAGGCACCTTCAATCAAGTTCAAAAAATACAGGGAGAAAGCTGTTTAGGCTGCCTTTAAAGCGGGGCTTGAAACAGCCTGCACAACTTAAGCAAAACAAACTTTCCCAACACCCTTAATGGCTTAATGTACTGAGAGGAAAAATAACACTGAGGCTAGACTCTAATGGAAACTGGTGCATACTGGTTTTTTTTAATCAGTACAACTAATTTGCCCAAGTAAAGATGTGCTTGCATGATAATTTGTTTCCATTTGCATTTGTGGCTGTTTACCAGGATACAACAAATTGAGAGAGGAGAGGAACACCTACAGTGACGAGCTGCTAAGGGTAAAGGATGAAAACTACAAACTGGCCATGAGGTACGCCACGCTGAGCGAGGAGAAGAACATGGCGGTGATGAGGAGCCGAGACCTGCAGCTTGAGGTTTTCCTACTCAAGTGCATTCACGCATGTAAAAATGCAGTGCCCGTAGATTTACCAGATGTAGAAACATTACAACCACTAGCACAAGCAGGTGCATATTAATAAAAGGAATACAAAAATAATACATGTTTTTCCTCAAATCTTCATCAAAGTGAATAATGTGTTTGTATAAATAACCCCTGGTGAGATCAAGTGCACCAATTATCTTCAGAAGTCACTTATTAAGTAAATGGATACAGCAGGTTTTCAGCAATTCAAAGTGGTTTAGATGGTTAAAAGAAAAGCCAATCAACAAAAATTGTCTATGGAGTTTAGAACTGGGTTGATGTGCTTTACTTTCCTTGGATTAGTGAGGAAAGACAGAATGTGCAGCAGTCTGATGGACTTTTTAAAAAGACGCTTCAAGACATGGTTACAGAAATTTATTTCAATAAAGATAAAAGCATGGATGCGTTTATTAAGATCTTAATGTGGTGTTAGACCTTTATTTATTCAGGTGGTAGGAGGCTGACTTTGCAACTATCTTTATTTGTTTCTGAAGGTTTAGTCCATCACTAAACCCAGATTTAGATTTAGGGCCTGATTTGTAGTTTCTAGCTGTAAAACCTGAGACTGTGTGCTAACGTTCGATCGTTCTTCTTTGATTCCAAAGATAATAACTTCAGTTTTCTTTCTGTTCACATGAAAGTTATGGCAAATCATCACGGTGACAGCCGGTGAAGATAATAGTTTAAAGGGCAAATGCAGTTGTAATCCAGACCGTCCATTGGTTTAGAAGAATTGTTTTTGGTTTCCCCGGAGGATTGTGAAATAATTAATGAATTACTGGTGCAGCCATTTTAACCGTGTGAGACATTCCCTACTAAGAAACACCTCGACGTTGATCCCCTGAATAGCTCGATATCATGATCTCTTTCCCAGCAGTAAATAGTCGTCTTGTTGGAGCTCAGGGAAGGGATTTAGCCTTGGGTTTTGAATTGAGACAATTCTTGTATGGACTGTTTGCTGTGTTGTTTATCCTCGCTGGAGAAGAGAGGCATCTTGGTCAGAAAATACATTATGAATCTTTAAATTTGAAGTAATCCAGAGTATGAAAGTAGCTACTGCAGTCTGGCATATGCAACAACTTTTCAAAAGGCAAAAACAGCTAATTGCTCTTGGAAACTCCGGGGGGAGCTGCAGAGATTTGCAGCTCATGGTGGAGAATCTGATTAGTCATGTACTCTTCAAATCTGGCCTTTATTAAAGGGTGGTAGAAAGACAAATAGAGAATAATAAGTAATAAAAACAATAGGAATATCCATGTGTGGTGGCTGAAAATAAATCAACCTAAAAAAAAGGTAAAACGTAGGGTAATAAGATTAGTATTACTGAAAATAACTACAAATCCTATTTTTTTAAATTTCAGATTTAGGTTATAGTTTTTGTCATCCTTTTACATAAAATGTGTTGAGATTTGAGGTTGTCATGTAGAAAAAATAAATATTGTATAGAATTTTGTTTACCTGAGGTTTTTGAATGAATTGTAAAAAATCTTCTTAAATGTATTTTGTTTTTGTACAGACCGATCAGCTACAGCACAAACTGAACAAGTTGGAGGAAGAGTGCAAGATGGAGAGGAGGCAGAGTCTCAAGCTGAAAAACGACATTGAGAACCGACCCAAGAGAGAGCAGATCTTTGAGCTGGAGAGAGAAAACGAAATGCTTAAAATCAAGCTGCAGGAACTTCAGTCCATCATACAGGTAGGGCATATATGTCTGTTCTGACATGGTTTAAAACAGCAAGGGACACCAATTATGAACGTTGGAAAACCTAACTAATGGATCTGCAAAATAAGCCTGTAAATAGACTTAATGTGAGGGTTTAAAATATCTAACACCATCCACCATCTTTGGCCTGCTGCTTAGTTGACGCTGATTAGAGCTGAGTGTGTGACAAAATGATGAAACCCTGCAGAGTATGTGGCAAAATTAAGCTTTAAATGACTTTCTATTGACTTTTTTTTACCACTGCTTATCGGAAATCTCAAGGAAAATAGCGTCAACCCTTGTAATACCTCCGCTGTTTGTGTTTTATTCCCAGCCTGGCCCCTTGCCGGCGTCCGACAAGGCCATCCTTGATATTTTAGAGCACGACAGACAGGAAGCCCTGGAGGACAGACAGGACCTGGTCAACCGTCTCTACAACCTGCACGAAGAACTTCGACAGGCAGAGGAACTTCGAGATAAGGTCCCATCTCAACACAACACCCCTCCCCCCGCAACACACACACTCTTAGCATTGTAACATGTTCATGTGGTTCAGTGGTTGCTCTTTCTGCATCTGTACTTGATAGACAAGCTGTTGGTGACCAACCTACATTAAGAACACTGATAGGCGGCACTCCTTTAGTTTTCACACTATGACTGATTTAGCAAACTACCGTACCCTTGTTTCAGGCAATTGTCTGTCAGTGTGCAGCAATAAAATGTATCCATTATATATTTTATTTACTATTTTACGTACATTTGTTTTCCAGAGTAAAAACTCTGTGTTGCCACGCCTTTGAATAACACCCCGGGTTCTTTCTGTATTGGTTTTGCAGTACTTGGAGGAGAAAGAGGAGCTTGAGCTGAAGAGCTCCACCCTCCAGAAAGACTGTGAGATGTACCGCAACCGCATAGACATAATCTCTGCGCAGCTGGACGAGGTGGAGAAGGAGAGGGACCAGGTGACCGCCTACGGCACACACCCACAAACGCGTTAAGTTGTCCGTCACGTTGGACGATGACAACAGATTTCGTCTTACCTTTACTACGTTGTGCCGCCACAGGCATTTCGTGCCAGAGATGAAGCCCAGCATCAGTTCTCCCAGAGCCTCATGGACAAGGACAAATACCGCAAGCAGATCAGGGAGCTGGAAGAGAAGAGCGACGAGCTTCATATTGAGATTGTTCGTAAAGAAGCCAAGCTGGTGTCGCTAGAGAGTCGCCTGCGTCGGATGTCCAAGGACATTCCGCTGGACAAGGTTAGACGTCGTCACATCATCACAAAATTGTCATTTTGATTCTGTTTAAATCGTATCCCGACAGGTAAATATTTGTTGTACTGTAAATATGACAGCATATTTTAATGTTGACGAATGTCTCCTTGCACCGGTCTTGAATACTTGATTAACAGATTGTATGACAGCAAATCTTAAATAAGATTAGGCCTCTGTACAAACTAGATTAAACAGATTAAATTTTTTATAGTTTGTAAAAAGCCTATTTTATTACCTTACAGTAATGTAACATGTAAAACCTAAATTGCTCCTGGAAACTGCTGCTTTTCTAACTTCCTTTTGCAGTTATCTGTGCAGCTAATATTTATACCCCAGTCAAACGTGGAGACTGGTCAGTGATATAATTAGATAACTTGTTGTTTTTACAGAGTTTGCCGAGGGACATGCCTTTACCTATCATCTCTCATGCGGCTGAGGATAAACAAGAATGGTCAAGCGACGAGTCGCATGAGGAGAAGGGCCAGGCTGACGAGCCTCGACTCAAACGCAGGCCCAACCTCAAAGCGGCGGTAAGCCATTCTTTACCGTTATTTTCATTTAAAGAATAATAATCATGTTTATTGGCAAAAAAATTGATTAGGGTTTGAACTTCCTTCCGTAGGTAATTGGTAAAATAAATACTTGAACTATGTGTTAATATTACTCCCCCCTTTCTTTGCTTTCCTTGGTTTGATACACAAATGTGTATATTCATTTTGTCGTTTACTGTAGATCCGAGCTAAGTCTCCTGTTTCGTTGCTCAAAGACCTTCACCATAACTCAGAGGCCAGCCACCGTCCACGTATGCATGATTGTTACTACTCAACCTTTACAGGAGCAATAACTGCCTGTGACTTGATCGCTGTTTGTCTCCACTTTCCAGTCTCAACTGGTGTCAACGGTGGGGAATTCCATGAGATTCAGACGCCAAACATCAACGGCAACAACAACTCCTTCCATCCCTTGTCCAACCTCCCAGTGTCCAACATGTTTCCCCTGTCCTCTGTTCCCCCACTGTCCTCTCCGTCAGCCCTACCCGACATGTCCAGTGTGGAGCAGCAGAGGCAAAATATGGTAAGGATGGTTCTGGTGCCAACATATGTTTATTTTGTGGAATTTAATTAAATTTTTATTTAGTTTATGATGAATTTTTGACTATTTTCAGAGTTTAAGAGAAATTATAATTTAAATTATCCATTGAAACTAAAGTAATACTAAAGTAATATTTTTTCTATATTTACATTTTTTTAGTTAAAATTTTTAATAAAATGTAATTTAAAATATAGGCTAATCAAATTTGATAATCAAAATGAAAAAATTTAATTAAATCAAATTTATTTTTTTCTTTCCATTTATTAAATAGAAATTATTACTCTTTTACTTTTCTTATGTTCTTTATTGTTAGCAGCATTTAATTTGATAAAAAATTCTTAATTCTACTAGAATTAAATAAAATTTTCTCCCTTCATTTTGAATTAAGTCTCTTTTGGTGTGTGTGTTAAAACCTCAGCTCCGTTACCGTAACGACAGCATCATGTCCATCGTGCCAGAGCCTCCCGAGAAAGCATCGCTGTATCGCAGAGAGAGGGAAAAGGAAAATGACTTCCGGCCTCGCAGGTACAACGTTTTTGAACAGCAGCTCTTCCAAATGTATTATGTTTGTAATAAATGCAATTAGATTTTGTTTTTTTGTTTTTTCTTCTTCATTTCCTGGCACCAAAAACAGGCCTAACTTTCTGTTTCCTTTGCAGCCTCTCAGACTTTGACAGCGACACCATGGAAATGGAATGTGGTAATGTGTTTCAGTATAACAATTAAACATAAATTTGTATTCTTAAACTCTTTCCAAAGTGAATATCTCGATTGATCTGTGTGTGTGTTGCCTTTTTTGTTTTGCCTCAGAAGATGGCCCCAACTCTGTGATCTCATCCTCCTCCTCCCATCAATCAGATGGTATGGACACGTATGATCTGGAGCAGGTCAACAATATCTTCAGGAAGTTTTCTCTTGAGAGGTATTCCGCACCTTTCCGTCTTCATTAAAGAAGGACAACCAGATTTCTCCAGTATTAACGGACTGCTGATTGTGTGAACTTGCGTACAGGCCCTTCCGCCCGTCTTTGTCCTCCTTCTCTAGAATCAGCTCCACCATAAAGCCGTTGCAGGAGGTGTCGCTGCAAGGTGACAACCTCTTGAAGGACATCACACTGGTCGGAGGCAACGATAGTGGGATTTTCATATCATTCGTTCAGTCTGGATCCAACGCCGAGAAAGCAGGGCTACGGGAAGGCCACCAGATCCTGTTGGTAAGTAGCTACGTCTCGGCATGTCTGAATGTTAAATGAGACAACGATCGGGTAGAAGAGCCCTCCACAAGAAGAAGCAATGAGAGCTGATCACATGCTTGGATTGACAAATGAAGGATTTATTTAGAAATAATATGAACCACATTATTTAAATAGTTCAATTTGCTGTGACAGAAATCGCTAGGAACCAAAAATACGATTCTAAGTTGCGTTTATTCTGTGATTTACTAACCAGCTTGAGGGGTACATAAGATCGGACAACCAAAGCATTTCATTGGACACCAGCACTCAAGAAGAAGCCCACTGGACGTTGCAGCACTGCTCTGGACCAATCAAGCTGCACTATCGGGCCAGTTTTGATTGTAAGTACCCTTTTGTTAGCCTTTGAAGATTATTACAGTGTGTTGGGGCATGTACTCATAATAAACCACATCGCATCACAACCTTCTATTGTTCAAATTCAGAAAAGTATACAAAAATATATATTAAATGAAATAAGTCAATTAAGTTTTTAAGCATCCAACACCAAACTAATGCAAGAATAGCTGCTTTGGCTGAGTTGTTTTGCTTGAAATTTGGGATTCAGGTCGAGTGTAGGCAGTGGAGAGGGAGCAGTAGAAATATGGCAAACCCAGAGCTCGTATCAATTTATTCAAGTTTTATTCAGATTCTGATTAGTTACATAGAGGCTATTCACGACACATGTTGTCTCAAGGCTCTTGCAACACAAAGCAAAAAAGCTTATTCAATCCAATCATACATTTAAGTTCCTTGACTATTCCAATTCCAATTGAACCCTATCATCAAAAAAGACAAGTTCAGTTTATTATTTGGTTTAAAAAAAACAACTCAAACTTGTAAATATGAAAACCAAGCAGATTTCCTTGAGTCAATGACTTTCGAGACAGTCGCAGGCATGAGATGAACAAATAGTTCAGAAAGCTTTTACTGTTAAGCCTTCTAACAAAATACTCGACTTCCAGGTTAGAAACTGGCTCGTGTGTGGCTATGAAACAGGGGTAGGAAGAGATACATACAGAAAAGCTTACAAACAACATGGAATTACAAATGAGTTGCATGGCGAGCTGACATGTAGAAATTTCCTCTTTGGTTTACATTATTTCTTGAAATAAACAAATGAAAAGAAACTGATTTTGCCCAACAAACAAGAACAGTAAAGCATCTACCGTTTCACCCACTAGCTTGCCCCTTGTTGGAGGTCTGCTGCTGTACCCTAATCTCGACACGAGCGTTTTTTTCATACTTTGCAGCACCTTATGATTAAATGATTATTCTCCAGCATATCGTCGGCTCCAGAGCAACCTGTCCGACGGTACGCTTGCCTCGGGTGACTCCTTCTACATCCGAGTCAACCTCAACATCAGCGGACAGATGGACAGCTGCTCCCTGAACGTGCGCTGCGATGAGGTGGTGCAGGTGCTGGACACCAGGCACCAGGGCCGCTGCGAGTGGCTGTGCGCCCGTGTGGACCCCTACACCGGCTCGGACCTGGCTGAGCGTGGTACCATACCCAGCAATTCTCGGTAGGGTTTCCATAGGCGCCGACATATCAGATGACGCTCTGGAGTTGTAGATAACAGCCGCGGGAGGTGTTTTGTTCTAAAGACTGCACGTTTATCACATTATCACGTTTTTTCGATCAAAAATCTGATGTAGGAAATGTCCAACCTTATTGTTTCAGGTCTTGATTCAAAGATACCCTACGCAAATTTTATAGTTTTTTATTTTGAACAATTAACTAAAGTAATGATATGAAATTATTTTGGAGCTCATCACATTGAGAGCTTGGTTAGAAATATAAGGAAGAATAAAAAAAATCTAAATGAAGGCTTTGGATTGGTCTAGTCGAAAACCAGAAATAGATCAAGTTGATATTCTGGTATTAATCACTAAATGCTGGTAACATTGATAGTTTTATTTAACTTACCAAATAAAATACTTATTCAAAAATAACACATCGTGTTTACTTGGGTTATCTTTGTTTGATATTAAAATCTGTTTGATCTAAAGCATTTAAGAATGACAAAAAATAAATCTAAAATCTGCAAGACGGATATTTATTTTTACAGCTCTAAACCATGTATTCGGACGTTTTAAGGGTCTGTTTGTGTGACTGCAGAGCTCAGCAGCTGCTGCTGGTAAAGATCCAGAAGTTTGTATGTCGAGGCGGAAAAGAAGACAACGAAGGCCACCGCAACAGCAGAGTAAGAATCCAACTGATTTGTTTCTTCGTGTTTTTTTAGTCAGTGAAAACCAAATCTCTGCTGTGCAAATATGTTTAAGAATCATGTGTCACTTATTGTATCATGATCCTCCCTACCTAGGTCAGCTTACAGCCAGAAGAGGCCGGCTCCCCTCCCGATCCTAAGGCCAGCCCTCGTTTGTCCCGAGCTAGCATCTTCCTTAATCAAATTCTGCAGGTAATAAAGTCACAAATTCAATGCACTGATGATTTTTACTCAGCATTCCCACAGGAAACAGTATCCAATTTCCTGAGGTCAGGAGTTAAACCTCCAGACAGATGCATAGAGGACAATTTGCCCAATCTACTGATACACCACCTACTACTCACCAATTACAGGTTCTAAACTAGATTTAGGTCGGTACTTTGACTGGGCCATTCTAAAACACGAACAGCTCTGCCTGTATGTTAGGCTGCAGTGCTCCTGCTGGGAGTTGAAGAAAAGCAACTCACAGCATGATGCGTCCACCATCATGTTTCGCCATTAAGAATGGATTTGGATGGATTTGCAGTCTTAGGTTTCTGTCAGTCAGTCACAAGGTTTTGCTCTTATATTCTACATGTTTGCCGAGTCCTATTGACATGACGGCCTCTCTGATTATATTCCTCTATTTAGACTATTATTAAATGACCAAATTTGTGCAGTGGATTTTGTTTTGTGGCATCAGATTTCATATGTAAAAACCGCTTCTCAGGTCTTTATTTTTCCCAGAAAGAGACCTGCTGAACCAAACATCACATAAATGAGTTCCTTCTGTCTGTGTAGTTTGTCAGCAGGGTTGACATCAAGTACAAGCGACTGAACAGCAACGAGCGGGTGAGGATCATCAACTCGGGCAGCACAACACTAGCAAGACAAAAGTTTGAGCAGCTCCGACAAGAAGGTGAGTACAACGTTTTACACCTGAACCGAAACCTCTCAGGCGGCAGCAAGAAAAAGGAAACTCTTCTACAGTATTACCCTAAAACTGCTTCAGTTTAATTTAATGCAACGGTTTAATATAAGACGATGAAAAGAGGGATTTTACAAGCTGTAACCACAGAAAGTAGCTTAAGTGGGAATTTATGTGTTGTGTTTTTCTTTCTTTCTCGATAAAAAGGCAACTCTCAGAAGGGAGCTGATAAGTTAGATGAATAAAAAAGGAAGTGGAAGTTGCATCGACAGACACATCACTCCAGGGCTGAGCCTTTTATACAGAACGAACAAGTTAAAGCTGTTGAAAAGTCAGGAGGTGTCATCCGTGAAGACATGAAATGTAAAGAAATAAACAGCTGATGCTGAAAGTGTTGTGGATTTATCAGAAGACCTGATCTGAATTATGGTGTTTTAGAGACCTATGGAAATATTTTAATGGAGACAGTGAAAGCTGAATATTCACGCTTTAAAGGGTTGTAAAAACAGGTGTGACACCAAAGCTGCGATACCCGAAAAACACTCAGACTGAGGAGGAAGAAAGCAAAGCTGATGCCACTTCTAGTAACAACTTAGATAAAATGGTGTCAGAGAAACTGTCAAGATGGAGGTTATGTTTCAGAGACTTGGTAAGGTCTGCAAATTAGTCCCTAAAATAGCACAGAAGTGGTGAGATTTTTAGATAGAAACGCCAAAAAATTAAAAAAACATAATGGATGTCAAGTATTGCAAAAGACAAGTTATGGCTTCCTGAAGTTTTATAAATACATTCAAAATGACTGAAAGGGAAGTTCAGCAAATAAAAAACAAATTAAGACTTTGGGGATGTACTTCAATTAACCTTTGTAAAATGGGTATATTTTAAACACCAATGTTAGCCGGCTTTAACAAAGTAAACAAAAACAAACCACTACTTTGATCTTCATTAGGATTTATTGACTTGTTGTAAAAGTTGAGTTGAGTCCAGGTTTTAACCCGCTAAAGATTTGCGTTGAGGATTAATTTTGATGTAGTCCTTCTCCCTACATCCGTCTAGTTAGTGCAACACACCAGAAAGTGTAGCAGAAAGATAACCCCACATCATAATGCTGCCAAAGTTATTACATTTGAAAGTTTCAAGCATTGGTCATCATTGTCATCAAACAAGTGAAACTTTGTCATCCCTGATAGTGCAGTTTCCCCCAGTAGGGATTTGTATTGTCTAGGTTGGCTGCTTATGTTACTCCATCAAGAAAATGACTAAAAATGTTTTATTTTCTTAAACTAGATCCTGGCATCCTTATTTTAAAGCACACATCTCCTACAGAAAAAAAGGGAAATTATGCCCAATATAGATGTTAAGAATGCTTAAGTGTATACAAGGACACTGGCATTCGATCGGTGTATTATCAATGTTTAAACTTTAAACCTTTGTGTTTCCTGTTCACTAGTTATTCTGAGTTTAAGGGACAATTTGGGTCAAACAGTTGAAATTTGAGGACCAAATTGATTTCTGAGAGAACAATGATCTAAATCACACAATGGAAGCTATCATTAAGCTCCAGAAGGACCTTCAACATCAGCTCTATAGAAAATGCATTGTCTGTGCATAAAATTGAACAACCTGTAAGGACGTAGTTATGGCTACAGAAAGCAAATAGTGTCGGCTTTAGACATGACTATAAGAGTTTCATTCTCTATATCAAAAGGAAGGGTGCAGAAATAATTCAATTTCTTTAATCCGAATTATAAAAGATACTCTTAACACAAAGCTGTAAACCTCAAATCCTGATCATAACCAAAGAAATGAGAGTCCAGACCGAACAGTGAAACACAGGAATGGTGCTTCACTCATCGTGTCTTGTTCATACTCCAATTTAGCCCATGGAAACATAATTTAAAAAAGCAAACAGCAAACCCACATGAACAGGTAACACACTGGCCACGCTGAGACAAAAGTAGGTGCCTATGTACTCGGGTTGAATGTGAGTTTATAGGCCAAAGATCAAAATAGCGATCTGTCTATTGAAGAGAGGAAGCTGTCTGACAGCATTACTTTTTCAGACCTTACAGAGCGCACACAAACGCGTTCTGTGTCTGAAGTCTTCCTCGTATCTATTGATGGCGAGAAACACGACAGTAATATTCCAAGATTTGATATTTATCCGTATTATAGTGTGTTTCACTTGGATAACCTATTTTTTTTGTTGTGCAACGATATGTTCGGTTTGGTTATGAAAAATGTATAATTACTGAAGGAAATTATTATCCAAACCAAATAATTTAAATCCAAATGACAAAATCGACACGAAATAATCAGGAAATAATGGCTAGGTAGATTAGTCTTAATACTGTTATAGTTATGGCCTATAGGTACATGCTTGCCTAGCTTTAAGTGTTTAAAAAACAACACATGAAGGAATAAATAATCTGACATCATCGAAGAGCAAGGCAGCACGCCTTATATGATAATACCACAGTCCAGTAGAACACGTCTGCTTAAAGACCAAAGTTCCCATTGAAGTTTTGGAGATCAGGTCAAAGTATCTCTAAGCTTTAAAGATCGGTTTAAGACTGAATCACATAAAACTGGTGTTTTTCAAACAACCACATCGCATACCTAAGGGGAAGATAGAGCATTATTACATTTTTATTAAACAATTTGCTCATCATAAATCAATAACGTTTTGGACGATTGATTCCTGATCTGAGAATCTGTCACCCATGGTGACAGATTCTCAGATGCCGTCTTAAAATTGCATGTAAAAAAAAGTTTTGCTGTTTTTTTGTCGCTTTTATAAATCTTACCCACTTTTCCTACCAAACAATATTTGTTTATAACGGTTTCAGATTTCTACAAAGGATACACTTTAAAGTGATCAATTTATTTAAAAAAAAACAATTGTGATTGTAACAGTTTCTTTACAAGAACATGGTGTTTAATTCCACAGCATTGCTTTGTGCTTGTGCGATGTCTATAAACAGAGGCTGCTGACCCAGACAACGAGCTGAGCAGAGCTCTGAACCTGATCCCTTACAGTCCTGTCACACCTCAGCGGACCCAAAGACGACGGCCGGTTCTCTTCACCCCTGCAGCACTGGCAAAGACCATTATCCAGAAAATACTCAACATGGGCGCAGCCATGGACTTTAATATATGCAAACCAGGTTAGTGGATGATGAACAGCAAACGGTTTTGTTGTTTCATTGCTTCTGTTACATCACCTTTTATCCCCCTGACTAGGTGTAATCAGTGTTTTGTTGGCAGTGTGATATTACGGGTAAGAAGTAGTTGAGTGGGGGAGTGCTAGAAAAAAATAATGTACCATTGGGACTCACTTGGTGAACAGCACTGTAGTGAAAAAGTAAATAAGTGTAACCAGAGATACAATGAGGGCAGTGCAGAAGATGGCCTAGTTGATAGTCGATGTGACAATGCGACGCAGTGACGATGACACAGATATTTTAGACACCACCCTGAAAAGCAATGTACAAATGTTGACAGCCCTTAGAGTATTAGTGCCCCAGTCGCAGTGGGATTCGTCCTCTTCCCGAGAGAGAGGAGGGGGCATCGCACGTCGTATCGGTGTAAGCAGAACATCTGGCAAGTCGTTAGTGTTTTGCGACTCTCTGACGTGGAGAGTCCCCTGGGCAAAAACCTCAGAGTTTCTGTTCCCTCTGATAAAAGCGTGCTGTGCCGTACCTCGGCGAGTGAGCGCCACTCGAATGTCTCCCTTTCGAGTTCCACAGATTACCGAGACGGGTGACATTTTAATCACGTTTTCCCCTCACCTTTCGTTTTGCTTGTCTGTGTCCAGATACCCTATCTAAGGAGGAGTTTAATCTGAAACAGAACTTTGAACCCTTCATTCACTACAAGGAGAAGCAGGCCACGTTCGAGTGCATCACAAGAGAAAACATTGAAGCGGTCGCATCAAAAGTAGGTTTTCATTCTACCAACATTTATTACATTGAGCAAGTAGTTGGAGCTCAGTATTATCATCGCTGTATGTTTCCAGGCATAAAAAATCCTGATAAAAGTACATTTTTGCATCAACACAGGGTTTAGATGTTGAAAAACCTTGTACATTTATGAAACTTTAAACAAAAGAGGTGCTTACATTCATTCATTACGAAAAAACAGAAAGAAGCCATTCTGGGATAAGTCACAACTTTATTTATGGCACATTGTAAATTCATGCAAATGGTAAATCAACAGAATGTATACAGTCATACTGACCCCTGAAAGGACTTCACACCACAGGCACATTCAACCATTCACGCTTACAAACGCGGGCACATACATGCACCAATCGCGGTTAACTGCCGGCCTGCAACATCAGAAAGCTGGTGTCGACCCTAAAGCTTTCCGACTGCAGTTGCCCCCGTTACACAAATGCAACGCAAAGCTCTTTTGCAGAAGTTAAAACAAGAACTGAGTATGCAAACAAGAATTAACATACATTGAAATGCACAATTTAAAAAAAATCTTAGATAAAAATATATATTAGGTGAAATGCAGGAAACACCAAAGAGGAGGAGGATTAATTATGTCTAAAACAAATTCAGCAATACCTAAATTTTTGAGATCTCACTTGGGTTTTTAAATTGCTAATAAGGCTCAATACCCAGGGTGCCCCTCTGTCAGGGGATGAACCTCAGGACCATATTTGGAGCCAAAGTCATAATGGTCAAAAGGCTAAAAAAACGTTTCTACATTGTTCAATTGAGGAACTGGGGAGTATCCAAACAAATGTCAAACAAATAATTTGTCTGAAACCAAGACACAAACTGGAATATAGGAGGAGTGAGAATCTCCCAGTAATTATTGCATGGAATTGCTCCAAATGTCGGCGTGTCATGTTAAACAACTGCATCAGTTCACCACGAGAGGTGAGGACTGGTTTTACGGTGCGCTGCGCCCACCCAACTGGCCTTCCTGTTAAAGCTTTCACACGTACGAAGACTCCGATACCCTTAATGTGTGAAGCTGTAAGCCAGCACCTCCCAAGATCTTTGCAGTTGACGAACACAGATTCTGCTCTTTGCTGCCACAGCTGCAGACATGCACATGTTCTCAAGGGGTTGTTTCCTCTCTCCCCATTACCAGGGTAAACACTGCCTGCTGGAGGCCGAACTGAGCTGCGTCAAGGACCTTCTGCGGAGAGATATCTACCCCATTATCGTTTATGTCAAGATCAGCGAGAAAAACATCAAGAAGTTAAGGTAAGTCTAACCCAAACTCTCCACCTGTTAAGTGAAACCACGCAAAATCTGTTTCCAGATCAAAATGCACCTTGGTTCTCGTAATTAGCTTTGGTTTCCATGTTGGAGATTAGGCTGAACCAACAGATTTTGAGAAGTGTGTCGTATTCGGCCTTTTTCAGTGAGGTAGCCTGTCTGGTCTGTTTCGTGCTTCCGCTGTTTCTAAGTAAAGCTTACCAAAAAATGTTTACGGCTGAAATAACTCAGGGCGGATTCTGTGACGTCTTTGAGGATTACGGTGAACTAGTCGGGCCGATCTCAACATCACAGATACTGGGTTCCAAACATCACCGCACTCACCACCGCAATGCTGCTTCCTTCCTGTTTCCTGTCCACACAGGAAGCTGCCTCTACGCGTGGAGTCGGAGGAGGACTTTGTGAGGTTGTGTCAGGCGAAAGAGAAGGAGCTGGAGGCCCTCCCTTGCCTGTACGCCACGCTGGAGCCCGACTCCTGGGCTGGAACGGAGGACCTGATAAGGGTCATCAAAGAACGAATTCTGGAGGAGCAGAAGAAGACCATCTGGGTGGAGCAGGATCTCTTGGAGACCTCCTCTACTCTGTTTATTTAATATGTGTGTGTGTAGCTAAAGGCAGTAAAACCACAAAACTTGTAAATCTACTGTATTATCTCTTCTTATATTTATAGTCAGACTCAAAAAGGCTTGTCTTTGAAACCAAAATGAATGCATTATAAATGTTTTTAAAAATGTATTTCAGTTTTCTAAAAATAAATAGATGTAAATCTCCTAGAGAGGAAGTCCTTGTTTGAAAATAACACCTAACACAGGAAGCTTAGGTATTTTTGTAAGAATGAAGCTACCATCTAGTGGCAAGATTTTGACATTACAGAAACTACAATTAAACAGTTCTGGTGAGAAGTTGACACCAAAGTTATATTCTATAAATTACAGGATTATTAAATATGTATATGTAAATCTATGTATATCTATGTACATCTTAATTTTCTAAATGAAAAACATTATATAGATTCATTACACATGATGTAACACACCTTTATTTCCTTTTAATTGGGAGATTTCTTTTCTGTATACAGCTAGATTTAAAATAATTTAATAAGGCCAGTAATGACTATTTTAATATAGAAATATGGACAAAATATTAGCTATGTTCAATACCTGCTTAAAGGTCGTTTTCAAAAGGTACTAAACAAATAAGCCTCTATGGAGTGCATGGTTGTCATTTCTTTAGATTTACTTTTTTTGCATTTCCCACAACCAGAAACATGAGAGTGTTTTCGATTGACTAACTAACAAGGAGCACTGATTGTAGTGTGGTCAAAATAAAATGACAATCTTGAAGCAGAAATTATTTAAGAGTAGATGTGTGAAAGGATGTGTAGTCTGTTGTGTGAATTTGTCACATGAAGGTGCAGAGTTTTCGGACTGGTGAGAAGGGCTAAGGTCCACCAACTAGTGTTAAACAGCGAGACTGAAGCAGAACTGGCCAATCTACTAATACACCAGGGATTGATTGAAACATTAGAAATGGAAAGTCCTGGATTAAGTCAAATCCTCGATCTTAATCTCATTGAGATGCTGTAAAATGAATGTAAACAGACTTTGCTTGCAAGAAACATCTCAGCTGAAAGTAAGGAGTAAGGCAAACGAGTCTCACTGACCAATAGCTAGAGGATATTGGTCCGATATCAGCCAAAAAATGAATATCGGATTATGTCAGTCTAGAAATAAAATCTCTAATAGTAACACATTTATGCTATTTAACTATAAAATCTTCTTTGTTTGAAGAAAGTTTATTTTGTATGTAACCCATTAACAACAAATGGAACAATGGGTTTTCTTACAACTATTGTTGAGAATTATTATTCTGAGTAATTTCACCCAATCAAGCTTTTTCTAGCATTCCACACTGCAAGAGTAATAAATCATCTTTATGGTTCATGCTAATATCGTTTCTGGTCAATATCTGTATCGGGCAATACTGAAGACTGAAATATTGGTATCACATCTGAAGTGAAAAAGTTGTGTTGTGATACATCTACCTTGACCACACATATTTGTTTATATAATATTTAATTGGTAAAACAAAAGTAAATATAAATTTTAAAAAGTATTACTATGTAAAAATTTTAAATTAAGAACTGAATATTTAATGGGGTCACAGAAAATTTTCAGGAACATGTTATACCTAGTTTATATATATATATATATATATATATATATATATATATATATATATATATATATATATATATATATATATATATATATATATATATATATATATATATATATATATATATATATAT
>JAVLVB010000631.1:295409-317006 GCA_032876305.1 Orestias chungarensis
GTAAAGTTATTTTTAACCCGGTGTTCTCGTGGAAGTGGGAGGAAAAAAGCGTGTTCATGAATCACGTTTGATCAGAGAACAAAGTCATGTTTAATTTGACCCAGAAAAGGGGCATTTCTCTCCCCCTACCCGCTGAGCTCACGTCGCAGAAACCAAAGGGCCGCGAACTCTCGCGGTGTTTCACTCCGAGATTCCCGTTCCATCTACCGGGAGACACGGCGGCTCCCGTCTCAGCGCGGAGAGGAGAGGAGAGGAGAAGAGAGGCTGACCGCAGAGGTGAGGACGACAGCTTAATGGACGTCTTTGTTCCCTTTTATACGAATAGAAGAAGACAAAAAAGGGTTATTTCTTACATGACACGGCTCCGGCATGCAGCCTTTCCCCGCTAGTTGCTTCAGAATTGTTTGAGACCGTTAGGTTCTCAGTTAGCGTTATAAACCCTCGGTGTTTTCCTTTCTCCCACTCGTGATACATGTCCACCTAAAAACACCAGGACGGACCCGGCCCGGCAGGAAAAGAGGGGTTTACATCAGCCCAGCTTCTGTTCGGGCTAGAGCTGCTGGTCACAGACAAAATACACCAATGCAGGCGTTAGTCTCAACCTGAAAGGCTGTCTGAAGTTTCCTAGCAACAATGGTGAAAAATTGTATCTACAGCAATAGAAGATACAAGATGTAATCACAATAACTTCGCTTAAAATGCTTGATATATAAAGAAAGAGGGAGATTCCAATATTATTTCATTGTTATATATATATATATATATATATATATATATATATATATATATATATATATATATATATATATATATATATATATATATATATATATATATATATATATATATATATATATATATATATATATATATATATAGATGCATATATATAAAACAAACTATGCTCAATAAAATGCCAAATATGGCATCATCATGCCTAGGTTGGATCCTTTCCTCGAGAAATGTTACAGCCTTATAAATAATCCACTCAAAACAGTGATTTGCTATTGAAATACACACGGTATAATGTCAACGACGGTTGTAATTTAATATATTGCTCTGATTTATGTAAATAGTTTTTTTTCTTCTTATACTTCATGATTGTTCCATGTTTGACTGATTTGCGACTCAGAAAATTAAAAAAATGTATAAGTTCACCCCTCGAATCATGCAGGATGTTTAACTCAAAGCCTTATTTATTTTTGTAAGTTTGGAACAAATCCAATCAAAGAAATTGCTTGGAGTGTTTGGACGCCAAGAATGTGGGATTATTCCACAAAAAAAAAAAATTATTGGAAAATTGTCAGCCTTTAAATTAAAGTCTGCAAATTTATGCATTTTTGCTTACAGCTTTGATAAATTCAACTTGGTTTATGTTGTAAGACAGATGCCAAATGAAGCGGAGAGCTGTCTGCTGCCTCTTAAAAAACTTTTCCATGTCGTTTCCATTGTTGTTTTTTTACATCCGCGGAAATTGGGAATGAGCTCCAAGTTTGGAAGTCAGCTGAAACGTATAAAAAGTGACGCTCTGTGACTTCTTTTCTAAGCAGGAAGTAAAAACTGGAGCTCGATTATCCTCGAGAGGCAGAAAACGCGACTGTGAGAAGTTCCAGATAGAACAGACACTGCTTCCTCTTCAGACCCTTCCAAGCTAACTAGTGGACGAGCACAGTGAGCATCTTGTGTGTTTACCCCTTGTACGGCCTGCGCCGTGGTCAGGCTGTTAAGCGATTTATAACGGCCCTCCTTCAAAGGTGGCTCACACTGGCACTTTTATCATCTGAGGAGGGAGTGGTATTTAAAGCAAATACTGCTGTGGCTACAGCATATTGCCGCTGGTCCACCCCCCCCACCCACCCACCCACCCACCACCTGACCTGGAAATATTTGACAAACGTTTGCGATCTTACTCCGGGGAAGAGGGAGAGCGGCCAAAATGCTGAATTCAGCACCTACTTTACCATAAATCTTGCATCAGACTTCCAGCAACTTTGTACCTTAAGGAGCCCATTGTAACAGTAATGAAATGTAGCAAATAATATATAAATACATAAGCAAGTTTGAGCTTTTTGAGTTTATAAGACAACGCTTTATATCAATAATTAAAATAAAATAAAAAATACAAATAAAACTAAAAATCCTACCATGCAGTGGCCCAGACCATTGTACTGGTACTGGTCTCCTTGGAGGCACCTTTTGGATTTCTGGAAAACCAAATTACTGCGATCAAAAGCAAACGATTGCCGAGATATCCTTTCTGAAATAAGCTGACATTTTTTCATTTTACATAAAAAAAGAAAGAAGAAACAATAGTAGTTCTGTGATCTTTGGTAATCACATTCACAAGACGTAACAAAGTCACAGGTTTGTCTCCTATTACACATCAATATAAAAATTGTCTGATATCAAAATTTGTTGATGATCTGGAGCGATGAAGTGTGACAAAAAAAAGCAAAAACAGAAAAAATAGGTTTTATGGTACTATTCTATAGGAAAGTGAATGTGTTTTCTGTCTGTTTCTCTGCAGGAATGTAGCACAAGTCCATGAATCCTGTGGCCATGTTTGTCCTGATCCGAGCTGGGAGTCTGCTGGAGCCGCCGGTTCTCCGTTGGTTTGCTCGTTAACCCCGTAGCCGACCCGAACAGCCAGACCCTCGTCGATGCATGAGAAAAAGACCCAGGTATCTGTCATGATCTGCTGCCATGGCGATGCTGTGTCGACGCCCTGGAAAATCATAAGTCTGTTGCTATGGTGACTCCGTAGCAACCGGCCGTCACTATGGGAACATCCAGGATGTTCCGCGTTTTCGTGGTCCTGGGCTCAGTGTTTATGATCCTTCTCATCATCATCTACTGGGACGACGTGGGAGCCTCCCACCTCTACCTGCACAGCCCCGTATCCCCGGGCCCCAAAGTCCCTCACCCTCCTCCCCAACCGAGGCCCCGCGCTACCCGGACCCCATCCTTTCTGTCTGACATTGATGGCTTCGTCAACCAGTTCCTGGAGCCAGGAACCGGGGAGCCAACAGACACAGTGCCGGCAGACTCCAGCAACCATTCGGACAAATCGGAGGAGCGTTACATCCCCCGGAGGGAGTGGAAGATCCACCTAACTCCGGTGGCAGGGGAGCTCCGGGAGAGACAGGTGGGCCGGAGTGTTAAGAGGCAGAAGACAGGATCTTGACAAGCAGTCATTCAATCATGCATGCACTGTAATTAATTCAACATGCCTCTACTTAATTACAGTAAAGTGGATGTAACAGAAAACCTCTGCTGGGAAATTATTTGCTTTTAATCCATTCAGGGATGTTTTCTTCTGTCGGTCTTTTAGGCAAAGATCACATAAGTTGAAAGTTGAACTTCATGTCATTTTCTGTGGGACCCATACGTGTGAAGTTGATTGTGAAACCGCTTTTTCCTAATCAGGAAAAGAGGCGAAAGTTACTCCAGGAGGTCTGCGCCAATGACAGCGTGATGTTTCCGGGCAAGAACCGCTCGTTTGACGACGTTCCCAACAAAGACTTGGATCATCTTATTGTGGACGACCGGCACGGGATTATCTACTGCTATGTTCCCAAGGTACGCAACAGGGACACAACTAGAGCGCCTTGACGTCACATAACCATGCATTTGTATTTCCTATGAAATACAATCCTAGTTGTGAATTGAAAAGAAAAAAGTAAGAATGGAAAAATTGTTACTGTCAGTGTTTGTTTCTTCTCCAAGCTCCTCCCCTAGACGACATCATCCTATGTGTCATTTCCTTAGGAGGGAATGTAAGCAGTGTGGAAAGCAGTTATAGAACATCCTCATAGTTAATAAGAACAGCTGACACCCAGAAAACATAAACTTTCTCTTAGACCAACTTTCTGGATGTTCCCTGGTCTAACATCGAGTTGTTTTTGGTTCCTCTGTTGTCCATTCTCCAACCTCAGGTAGCGTGCAGTAACTGGAAGCGCATCATGATCGTCCTCAGCGAGAGCCTGCAGCAGGAGGGCGCGCCTCAGCGAGACCCTCTGGCCATCCCCAGGGATCTGGTCCACAACAGCAGCATGCACTTTACCTTCAACAAGTTCTGGAAGCGCTACGGGAAGTTTGCAAAGCACCTCATGAAGGTCCGTTCCCAGAAAATGCAGCTGACTATGTTTGAGGGGGAGGGATTTTCATAACCGAGAAATAGACAATGCTGCTGGATTTTATTTTGAGGAACTGGCTCAATATAAATATAATATAATGTTAATCCATTTAGCAGACAATTTTATCCAAAGCGACTTACAAGGTAGACACAATGTTACACTTATTAACAAGCTGACCATAAGCTATCAAGAGAAAAATCCTAAGTCAGAATCAGTGGTGACAGTGAAGCGATAGAGCCAAGTAAAGAGAGAGAGTATTAGAGGCGGTATAGAGGTATGGGTAAGAGTTAGGATAGGAGATGCTCTTTGAATAGGTGGGTCTTCAAGAGTTTCTTGAAGTTATAAACAGGGCTACTGTTGTTGTGGCGCTCGGTAGGTCATTCCACCATCTTGAAACAAAAGAAACACAAGAAAACCGTGGTGTAGGCACTGCTAGACAACAATCCATTGATGACTGAAGCGACTTAGCTGTGACATAAGCCTTTGAAAGAGTATTCAAGTAGATGGGAGCCGTACCCTTAAGCACTTTGTAGGCTAGCATCAGGGACTTGAATTTGATGCGGGCAGCCAGGGGCAACCAGTGAAGCTCAATGAACAGATGGGTGACATGAGAGTTTTTTGGGTGACTGAAGACAGGCGCGCTGATGCGTTCTGGATCATTTGCAAGAGTTTTACCGGACAAGCTGGGAGACCAATCAGGAGTGTGTTGCAATAGTCAAGGTGGGAAATAACCATAGACTTAACCAGGAGCTGGCTAGCATGTTGGGTTAGGTGTGGCTGTATCTTTCTTGTGTTTAGTAATGCAAAGCGACAGGATCAAGAAACAGAGGCAACATGATCTTTAAAGGTCAGCTGGCCATCAACCATGACACCCAAGTTTCATGCTGCCTTTGATGGAGTCAGAGACAGGGATCCAGTCTTAATGTTAATATTGTGGTATATGGTTGGTTTGGCTGGAAAAACAAGCACTTCACTTATTGAGAGATTCAATTGGAGATGATGGGCTTTCATCCATTTTGATATGTCAGACAGAGAGTCTGAGATGTGTCCTGAGACCATGTGGTCATCAGGTGTAAATGACAGATAGAGCTGGGTGTCATCAGTATAGCAGTGGTATGAGAAACCATGCGATTGAATGATCAGACCCAGAGTGGAGGTGCATATGACAAAGAGAAGAGGTACCAGTACTGAAACTTGAGGAACCGCTGTGACGAGGTGGTGCCAAGCCAGGATACTTTTAATTATCGACCAGTGATGTACAATTCAAACCAGGGGTGTACTCTCCCTGTAATACCAATCCTCAAGAGCGTAGACAGAAGGATGTTATGATTGACTGTTTCAAATGCAGCCGATCAGTCGAGAAAGATAAATACTGAGGACTTTGCTGTTGCTCTCGCCTCTTTTAAGGCATCTGTCACAGACAGGAGAGCCGTTTCAGTGGAACGGCCACTTTTAAACCGAGATTGATTTTTATCAAGAAGATTGTTTTGTGAAAGGTATTCTTTGATCTGCTTAAAGACTGCACATTTAACAGGAGGAGGAAGATAGTTTTCTTTAGCAGTGATGTAACCAGAGTTTGCTTGTATGAGTTAGGAAATTTGCCTGATGTCCGTCACAAATTGATCACATGCGTGACTACTGCAGTTACCGTAGAAGAGATGGCCTGGAATGGATTTGCAAGAACAGGTTGCAGCAAGCATGTAGTAGGACGGCTATGTGAGAAATATTGTTTGCCAAATAAAACATAATTTAGAATATTTATACACAAACTGGAGCTTTCAAGCCTTTAGTTTTGTTAATAAAAGTGGTTTTCTGCTCACAGCTAATCAAAATACATGATATTTAAAATTAGAATATTATATCAGACCAACAAATAAAGTGATGATGTCAGCTTAAGGAAAAGTATATTCAATATCTGCTTAAATGTTAAAATCAAAAGGTACTTTAATCTAAAATGGGCGTCGTAAAACATATTCTAACTTAGTTTTAATTTTTCTTAATTTAATTTGGATTTATGAAAATAGGACAATTACAGAACAAACTCAAAACATTTATTGTGTGCAGTCCTATTCTGTACTTAAACTGCTCTTTCACCTTAATTCAATTTGTCATGAGTAACTTTTCTGTTGCTCTTTCAGTTTATAAGTCAGTCTCTCCATCTCATGATTCCCTTCAACAATAGCCAGTGTGTACAATTTCTAATTTGTTTTTTCCTGGAGAGCTCTCTTTTATCTGCTAATTATATGGGAGGCAGTAGTTTGGAGACATAACAAACAGGCACTACACCAAATCATTTAAAAGTGCTCTGTATCAAGCCCAGTCTATCTGTAATTCACCACAGACTTGGATGACAAAATGCGTCAATCGTTTTAATTCAGATTGAAACAATGTGGTGCTTGTGAGCGTTGGTTTTGTAATATAACTACAGTGAATGGAAACGGCCACAAGTCACATTTTCTACAACTCCTCTAATGCACTAGCAGTATTTGCTTCTCAAAAAGCCACTTAAAGATATAGGAGAGGATCTTTAGCTCATTCTAATTTTTGCAACACTGCGCATGCGCCACCTCATCTCCAGTAATGCCCCCCAATATCGGTAGCGCGCACGTCCTCAGGACATGCAGTCGAACACTGTTTGTTTCTTGCGAGTTTCCATTTTCGCTGCCGTACGGGGTGAACCTCTCTTCAATGGTGAATGATGCGTCTTGTCCGTCCCGCTTTACTTCCTAAACAACAACCTGCGCATGTGCGAATTCAAACATGAGCGCGCATTGCACAGGTCGGGTGGGTGGGGACATTAGTGATATCCGTCACTCGTCAATTTTATTTACGCATTGACAGACAGTAGTTTTTCACCACCGGTCGTTTTTGATTGGCTGTCATTGTTAATCGGATTTTCCATTGAAATTTTTC
Organism: Orestias chungarensis; assembly: GCA_032876305.1. Classification (NCBI taxonomy): domain Eukaryota; kingdom Metazoa; phylum Chordata; class Actinopteri; order Cyprinodontiformes; family Cyprinodontidae; genus Orestias; species Orestias chungarensis. The sequence continues at coordinate 302,459 of JAVLVB010000631.1, forward strand.
TATTGAAAAGATCCTCTCCTATACCTTTAATGTTCCACTTTCTACCTATGTTTGCTCTGACTATCAAAGTTCTTGTATCTAATTGAATAGGCCTTTACGTGTTTCTGTATGATCAAACAACAGCCAATATGTTTGAACCAAATTCGCAGGTGAAGCTGAAGAAGTACACAAAGTTCCTGTTCGTGCGGGACCCGTTTGTGCGTCTCATCTCCGCCTATAGGAACAAATTCGAGATGCGCAACGAGGACTTCTACCGGCGCTTCGCGCAGGTTATGTTGCGCCGCTACGGCAACCAGACGACGCCTCCCGCCTCCGTGGACGAGGCGTTCGCGCTGGGCATCCAGCCGTCTTTCTCCCACTTCATCCAGTACCTCCTGGACCCTCTGACCGAGAAGGACGCGCCCTTTAACGAGCACTGGCGGCAGGTGTACCGGCTTTGCCATCCGTGCCAGATTCAGTACGACTTCGTGGGCCACCTGGAAACGGCGGAGGAGGACGCAGAGCACCTCCTGCGCCTGCTGCGCGTCGACAACGTGGTGGAGTTCCCCAGCTCGGAAAGGAACCTGACAGCGAGCAGCTGGGAGAGCGACTGGTTCAGCGGGGTGCCTGTGGAGGCACGCCAGGAGCTCTACAAGCTCTACGAGCCGGACTTCCGACTCTTTGGTTACGACCGGCCACAGTCCATCCTCAATGAGTGATTCACAGAGAGCTAATGCAAAACACAGACAAGATGTAGTTTTTAATTACCGGAGCTAGGCCGCACCCAAACGTAGGTGGGAAAAGACTCGTTTAAAAAAAAAAAGAAGGTTGCCGTTAGATTCTGTCCTCTCTTTAAGGATGTTGACCTTCATCTGTGCCGTTTGTGACTAAATTCATACTTTGGTAGCACTCAAACAAAAAAAGTTACACAGAGAAAGTGTTTTGTTATGATTTTTCTTGTGTTGTTAGTTTTATTTAGCTGTTTTCTTTTCCATTGTTTAAGTGCAATGGTTTTAAAGCATTACAGGGACTTTATGTTGAAGCTCAGAATGGGTAGAGACGTGTCCCTTTTTTCTTTTTTTTTACCTCAAACACTCAAACACACACATTAAGAGCATATTTCCATGAAGGGATCCAGCTGATAACTTCAGATCAGCTACGTAAAGGTTCTGCATGTAAAAATGTGAGCTGGTAATGCATTACAGCGGCTGGTGTCTGGCCGGTTTTAAAACTGAACGCCCAAATGTAGCCTCAGCGCAAGGAAGCACAGCGGCTGCTGCGGGCAGCTGTTAAACTAGTGATCTGAGACACTAAACTCTGCTTTTGTGCCTCTGGTTGTTTTACAAAAAAGCTTCTTATAATAGCTGGACATCAACTCGCCACTTCATGATCTCAAAACCTTAAAACATTTTTCAAGAATATGCGTAATTAACTACATTTTTGTTTACCTTAGTAGAAGTATTATTTTGTAGAAAATGTAAATATTCATGAAATTCCTCAAATCTTTGCATAGTTAATATTAAGTGGATTTCATATTGCGCCAAATTTCTTCTGACTGTGTGGTTTTAGTTTCTACTTGAGCCCTTTTACCTTTATATGCAAGAGATCCTGGAACCAAAATGACTTCCAACGCCCCCTGCTGGTCGATAAGCTTTATTAATGTCGGCTAAACACGTTTCCTTACAGAAAACTATGAATATAATGTAGAAATCTATAGGCAGTGGTGGGCCGACTAATACTAATTTATTATTGGGGATATAATTTCTCATTTAACGCTTTAGTGTTTTTTTTAACTTTAAAAAATGTTTATCGCCCCTATGTTAATAAATTCATAAGTTTATATTACTTACATTTACTTAAACCGTTGACTAACTATCATCGTCAGGAAAGTTTAATGTATCATCTTTTAATAATTCTTCAAATAATTAATGAAGAAGTTTTAGCAGCGTTTTATTCATAGTCTTATTTTAAGATGGTCCACAGCAGCAGTTACGCTTCCTCTCCTGATGTTTATTGTGTTTGCAGGTTGCATCCCTGTTAAGCCAAGTTTTTCTGTTAACCGTCTAAAATCTACTGCTATCCTGTTAGACTTTTGGCCGAAGCCCTGGCCTGGTCCATTATGCAAATTCAGAAACACAGTTTGAAATATTCAACTACTGTCGAACTGAAACCAGAATCATTCCTGACAGAATAGCAGGTTTTTTATACTGTAGTAAATGTGTCATTGGCGCATGAATGTATTTCTGGTTTCGCTAAATACCTTCGTAGTTTAGGGGTTTAACATTACCTAAATGTGTATGATTAGTGCTTTAGGTTAGTTTCAAGTTAACGGTGCCCACCACTGTTTATAGATTCAAATTTAGATGTAAAAGTATACATGTAAAGTGGCTGTAAACATGAGATTTGGTTTAAACACAATATCTTTATAATAACAAAAATCAAGAAATACGAAAAGTATCTGTGTTTTTTTAAAGCAGAAAAATCTAGTTTTTCTAAACAAGATTATTATTATCAATTATAATGATCCTGGCTATGACGTAGAGTTAGGCTAAAAATGTAGCATAAGTTTAAAAAAAAACTTGCTTTGTATTTTCAGGCACACATTGTGTACAACATCCCAAAACTAGCATAACCTTTTTTTTTATGGTAGCTGACAAAATGATTGACGTGTGCATTTCAAAGCAGATACACAATGTCCCAATGATGCATAAAACTGAATCGGTTTCGTGTTATTTTGAATTAACGTCATTAATGCAGTTATTCCTGATGCGGTCCTTCTGTTTGAGTAATTCTGACTGTTGTTTTAAAACGGTGTTACCTTATTCCGGATGATGAGTGACTTCCTTGGTTTTAGTGCTTTTTTCCTGTAAGCATTTGAAAAGTGTTCTTGGAGAAATCCCGACGCTTTTCAGCACTTTCTTTTGAGATCTTGATACAAGCTCTTCAAGCTGTAGAAGCTTTCCTGGTGGTTATATAGACTTTAACTTACTAAAAGCTTTCATACCGAGCCGAGCAGAATCGGTATGAAAACATACACTTATGGAAGGGAAAGAGGAAAACTCTAAAAGCATTTATTTATTATGCGGTGGATCGCGTCGTTTCTGTAGCATACTCCTTCGAGCTTCGACGAAGACTCAAAACACTACACGGCACAAAGGTGGCACAGAAGAACACCAGAGTTTTAGTTAATAGGAGTATTTAATTACAGAGTTTTGATGTTTAGGTGGAAAAGGTGGGAGGAAAAGAAAGTGCCTTGGGTTGCCAAAGTTTACACAGCTAACACAGTATTTTTATAGGATCTGATTTTTACTGAAATCACGGATTCACAAAAAGGAAAATTTGATACACCAGGGCTTTGTTGAGCTCTCGACTTTATCAAGGGACCAAAAGCTTAAAACGGAACTGTTTAATGTGGGAATTTGCTTATAAATCCATTTGTTCGGATTTATCGGTCTTGTGTTCAAAGTGTCGCCCCCAATGCTGAATGTCACTGTTTAGATTTTATACAAATGTGATGCACACCAAGATGTGTCGTTGTTTCCTTTTTATGTTTTTACCTGGGATAAATATGCAGAATTGTTTTTGAGATGGGGATGGTGGGTGGCGGACACGTGTTTTTGTTCATATGTGACCATGTCCTATTTCCGTGTAGCTATGATCCGCCTCTGCCGTGTTGGTACTGTAAGTCCTGTTGTATTTCCACAACTTAAATTTCCTTTCAGTGTACTCGGTTTCATGTTAAACATACCGGACTTTGTCTTTTGAAAGAGAGAAAAAAAATAAAACAAATAAAAACCGAAATGTTTGCAAGTCGAACAATAAATTAACTTATAGTTGAAATAAAACATCTTAATAAGAGCTGGAGCTGTTGTTTTAATAATGAGAACCCACCAACACGAAGAATGCAAACACATAACATTATCATGATCCATGTAGGTTTCATCTACAGTATCTTTTTGTTGGTATACGTCTATCACATTATGTTTTAGGAAATAACTGTTTTACGTATTTTTAATAATAATTAAGCAACTAAACAATTGTTTTAGTATATTTAAAATAAGAATAAAGAACCTACGGTATATTCTTTAACACATCCAAACAGATTTGTCCGCAGAAGAAGGATGCAGCATTCAAATTATTTGAGCTTTATGTCTTTTTCGGTGGCCTCCAATTGCTAAATTTGGGAGAACAACCAGTGTCACATCCCAAACCAAATAGAGATTATATCCCAACCCCAGACAATAACAAACATAATGTCTGCTTTAACATTTACTCTTTTCTTTTGTACCTAAAACTACCCTGAGAGATGGGTAAAACAGTGCTGCACTCGACTTATTCCTATTTTATTCATGCTAATGACGCTGCCTCTATGTGTCACAATGGAAACAGTGTGTCCAGGGTGATGTACAGTTTTGGTTTACCCACCACAAACATTGAACAGAAAGACATGAAGATTATTTGCATAATCTTCATGAAGATTGATGATGACTTTAGTAAAATATTTTTCTAGTTTTTGCTGGTTTATCGCAAAATCTTTTAAGGATTGAATTTGTGACATGGAAAAATTTGGAGGAAGTTCCAGTGGTGTAAACAGATTCCTCAAACTCCTGACTTGTTGCTATTCCTCGCTGGGTTTGATCAGGTATCCGTTGAAAGTGATGTATACATCCACGTCGTCGCTGTAGATGGCGTTGTCCCTGTCCCTCTTGAACAGGCGAACCCACACGGCGTCGTCCGGCTGCAGCTCCAGCATCACGCTCTGGCTCTGCATGATGGAGCGGTCGCTGGGCTGGGCGTAAACTATCGCCCGCTCCGTGTCGTTCTGCATGATGTGCAGGTACGTCTCCTTGAAGTTCCACGTGTGGATGTTGACGTTGAAGAAGTAGACCCCTGCGAGCCGGCAGAGGAACTTTCCCTGGAACATGTCAAAGCCGCCGTCGAGGTTGACGAAGACCGTGTCAAAGATCACCGCCTGGTAGGCGTCATCGCTGTACAGGGACTTACGACGGGCGACAGAGAAGGCCGAGTACTGGAGTTTGCAGGGTTCACCTGAAGGGCCCGCCTGGCCCTTACTGCCCTTTGACCCTGCCACACCTTGGGCCCCAGGAGGACCTTCGTGTCCAACTTTTCCCGGGGTTCCTCTGTCCCCACGATCTCCTTTGTCACCTGAATAGAGAATGAATTAAAACCCAATGAGAACACTTAAAACATACACTTGATAAACAAGAGGGTTAACGGAACTATATAAGCTACCAACAAAAAAAACAAAAAAGGATGCAGAGGACATGCTGTAACAAACACATCCTACTATCAATTAATCATTCATGAAACTAATCCAAGCTTGAGGCCATATGCTTAAAAGCAGAACTTAAAGTGAACATTCCTGCCGGAAAACCAGCCAGGCCATAATAACAAATCCGCAAGGAATGGCTATAAAAAAAACAAAAAACGGACGAATTGTGGGAGGATTTTAAACAAAGCAGCACTTCCAAGAAAACCGACAGACATCCTGCAGCAGAAGGAGGGTTGTGGTGGTTTCACACAAGAGTCCAATGTCTCCTTGACCTTCCAGCAAGCTGGGAGCGATTACACAAGATTCCAGCGAGAGGTTAGTTCTGTGAGTGGGGAACTAATCAGCAAGTTCAAATAATCAAATCAGGTTTAAAAGAAAACACTTTTTTCTTTTGGCTCGTATCTAAAATGACATGGGGTGCTCCAACAAATGCTGGCTGAAAAAGTATTCATACCGCTTTGTACTATCCCTCAAAAACAAATACAAAGTTTTCTATGTCTAACATGATACAATTTGTTTCACCAAGATATGTCTTAAAGTGTATCATGGGTTTTAGGTCCTTGGGAGACTTTCTATAAGCACCTCTTGCTGTATTTCAGGCTATGTTTTTACTAGTTTCGCTCATCTAGAAACTCAACTTTTTGTCCAGTTTTTAATTACAAGGTGTCCCAAGCTCAGATAGACTGGACAACACTTACCATGGACTCTCAATAAGCTTCACTTAATGTTGAAAATTGCACCAATTCACCAGCCTCAGCATCTTTGCAACTTGTAACCTTTTCTTCTTGTTGGGAACATTTGAGCTGACCAAGTAGCCCAGTTTAAGCCCACTTCAAATATGAAATTTAGGAAAAATCTAAGCGATTAATTGTTGTGTCTAACCGTTCGTACCTCTTCAACCCACTGAGTTAACTAATAGAACTTTAGTTTAGCCACAACTAACTCTTAATAACTTCTAATATTCTCTAATAAGCTATGAGGTCTTTATAGAACTATTGTAGGTTTATGTTTATGTTTATCCAATAAGCAAACGCTTTTTTCCAAAGTGACTTACAAAGCAGACACATCGTTACACTTATTATCAATCTGACCATAAGCTATGTAGAGAAAAATCCTAGATTAGAGTCAGTGATGACAGTGAAGCAAGGGAGCGAAGTACAGAGAGAGAGAGTAGTAGAGGGGGTATAGAGCTATGGGTAAGAGTTAGGATAGGAGATGCTCTTTGAAGAAGTGGGTCTTCAAGGGTTTCTTGAAGATAGACAGGGCTGCTGTTGTTCCTGCGGCGCTTTGTAGGTCATTCCACCATCTCGGAACAACACAAAAAAAGTCTAGATTGTCTTAAGCGTGGTGTAGGCACTGCTAGATGACAATCCATTGATGACTGAAGCGACAGGGTTGTGACACAAGCCATTGCAGGAGTATTCAAGTAGATGGGAGCCGTACCCTTAACCACTTTGTTAGCTAGCAGCAGGGACTTAAATTTGAATTTGGCGGCCAGGGGCAACCAGTGAACCTAAGTAAAGGTTAAATTACACCTGGGTGGACTCTGCTTATACAGCAAGTGACTTCTGAATTGCACTGGATTTTATTTTCAGGGTATTAGAGCTAAGGGTTGAATTTAACAATGCACACCATGCTTTTTCTGTTTATTTGCAATAATAATAATAATTATTATTATAATAATTGGGTCCTTTCAGCTCCCATTTGTGATGGTTTCTCACATAGAGTCCCAATAAAGTGCATAAACTGTGGGTGCACCACCAGAAAAATGTTCATTCCTTTCTTATCTTGATATTTTGTCACAGTAAAACAAGAATATTCACCCTTCAGTATGGTCATGTTGATGTAGGTGCGAATCTCTGGGACCTTGCTGAACTCTGGCAGGGTTGGAGGACCTCTGCTGCTCTCTGCTGGCGATACGTGGTCACAGCATTTTGTGCACGGAACGTTAGGAAGGAGAACCGTGGCAGCAGGGGAGGAGAAGGAGATCAGGAGGAGGATGATGGCGCCCGGCATCTCTGTCCTTATGGCTGCAGAGGTGAATATCATTAGTATTATAAACACACACATCCTTTTACTTTCATCCAACTGAGGACTTTGTATCAACTTCCACTTATTATATTGAATTAAGGCAAAACCCATAGACATTTTTCCAACCTTAAGACAAACTCAGATTAGACCATACTTCTAATCCTTTCTAACCGTTAGAGCTGCAAAAAAAGGGGAACCAGGAAAATGTCTGTACTATCCACGGATGTTGTTAAAAATAATTATATTGGTCCTCTATATCTGTAGTACACACAAGTACACACACACAAACACACACAGTTACAGTACATTAATAAATGCATATCAGCGTAAGATAAATCTATTATTTTCTTAAGATTAATTCTTAAAATAATAAAATTACTCCATGTTAACTAACAAAAACAAGTCTAACTATATCTGGTGGTTCATTTACTCAAGCTTAATTAAGAGAGATTGTTCCAACTTCAAGCTGTACAATAATCATGTCTAACCATTATATATGTATCAATCAAGTCATATCAATTATGGAATACTATTAATCTGTGATTGTTATGATTTATTTAAATCATTAATTTTCTTACTTTACCTGATTTTACCTTGAATATTACATAAAAAACTAACAACCGGATGAAAAGCTTGTTCAAAATCAGATGTTCAGACTCAAATTAATTCATGAATTGACCGTTATCTTTTTAAAAGAGATGCTGCATTTTCCTCGAGTCGTTTACAACATGAAAAAAAGGCAGATTATTTTGTATTAGTATTGATAAATATTGACAGTATCAGGTGTTCCTTTCACATTCATTTTTTTGTTGTTGTTGCAAGTAAATCCAACGAACCAGATGGAAATCGATTAAGGGGACCATCACAGTGAAAACTAAAGTTGCATCCTGCCGTGAGGGTAAACTGCTTGAAGACCAAGTGAAGTCAATATTAAAACATGAAACTAGGCTGGTGAGAGCTTGGATATGGAGTTTAGGACCGTCCAGCTCTAATCATCAAACTTGAAATCCTTATCTAGAAGTAATATGAATAAAGATTTGTGTCTTGAAACACTTTTAAAACACACCATCGGGGGGGGGGGCAACAAAACAAAAAAATGTCAAATATTTTCTGTTGCTTATTTACAGATCCAGTCAATGGGATTCTTCACCATGTTGATGCACCATGTTGGTGGCCGGTTATGCTGAATCCTGTATCTGATTCACACCTCATGTTTTAATCCAACATTAAAGGAATATGGATTTCATTTTATCATCTGTAATTTCCCAATTGTGCATATTTAAAGGTTCTTTAAAGTATGTTTGCCTGCTTTACGAGACCCATTTTTCTCTATTAAGCGTTAATCAAAAACTACTGTGTGCTTCACCTTTCTTCAATTAAAATGTGTCCGTAGATGAATGAATATCCATTGATGTGTTTCTATAACGCTGCATCACACGATGTGCTTTGCTTGCTCACAAACACATTTGTTTGAATAACCACCTGCCTCCTATTTCTAGACTGGTTCAGTGATTGATCTACTTAGTTCTAATAACTTTGTGAACTGGCTTTGTTTTTGCTAGAAAGTACAACTGACTCAGTGTTTATCTATTTACTAATGGAGTTACTAATCATCAGTGTTTTTTTATTTTTATTTAAAAGGAATGCCTAGTCAAGAGCGTTTTTATTTTTTACATTTTGTTTTATTAACTCTTAGCAAGTCAAGTTTTTTCTCCCAGCTTTCACCACATGCATTATTAGGGGGAGGGATTGCTGCAAAGCCAAAGACTTGAATGTCTTGGTGTTGCTCAGCGACATTTTGTTTTACACACATGAAAAATGATTAATAGACTAAATATTGGTATTTTCATTGATTTTAAACCAGGTTTTATGTGTTTGGATCTTAGCTTAGATTGTACTTAATTAAAATAAAAACTGAGCTGAACTTAGTTGCTGATGCAACAACATTTGCATTCAGAGCAAATCCTGCGACGAACCATGAGGAGTCCAAGCTGTGAATTCAAAATTGTGAAGATTTACAGTTAAATGCACATAAACAGGCACCTTGGATGAACTACTCTTTATAAACATAAGGCAAAAACACAGGGTGTATGCTTTAATTTGGGTTGTGGGTTCAAGTTGTAAATCACATGTTTTTGCACCAATTTTGCATAAAAACGAAGCTCTGCTTCATGCTGCAGTCAGCTCCAACCAAATGGCCCAGTCGGCCTCAGAGGTGTTTTTCTCCCCTATTTGTTCGTAAACATTAATTTTGAGTGGAGATTCTCAGAAGCACAGATGGTTCCTCAGTGTGTTTATCATGACTCGTTTACTGACCGAGCACATTACATAACTGAGAAGACTTTTTTTTTTCTTTTTTTTTGAAAGCCCCTCATTGTGTAACAAATACAAAACATGCAGATGTGTTATAAAACTAGGATTCAAAATTTAAACTAGCAACCCTTGCAGGTCCAAGCAGTCCTTCAATACATTTTAAGATAAAGGCAGTCAGCATGTCAGCGTCATGCAAGAGTCCACCACCTGCAGATTCACAGACTGAAAACCCAAAAGTGTGATGTTGTTGATCCTCACCTCGGCTTCAGTCGACTGATTCCCGAGTCTGCAGTTAAGCCTTCTTTCCTCGCGTGTTTCTTTAAGACTGAGTGAAGTTTCCTCAGCAGAAATCCCTCTTTTTCTCGATCCCTCCTTTATTTGACCATTTATGCAGCTGTAGCATCCAGCTGGTGATCAAAGCTCCTGCCTAGTCACCTCCTGCAACAACGTGCATTTTTTTTTCAAATAACTCAATGCTTTTTGCTGGGTTAATGGTTTAAAATGGTTTAATCTTTGATAAAATACTCAGATTTACAAAATTCTTTGACAAACAATGAATAAAGTGGAGGAAACTCCCTTCCATTCCCTCAAGGGTTTGCCCTCCTCGTGTAATGAGTTCCTCTCACAGTCCCAGCTGCACGGAGAGAGGGAACTCAGTGGGGGAAAGGAGAAAAACAAAAGGAAGGGGATGCTTTGAATTGTTTTTTGCAGTCAGAGGTTTGAGCTTAGCTGCTTGGAAGGAGGAAAATTACGACAAGGATTACATAACACTTATTACGGATACTAAAAAGCAGGGTTGAACCCAGATATTCAGATAAAAGAAGTTATTTAGATTAGACTAAAAGTTTCCCAGGAAGAACTTTAATGTCAGTGAGGGTTACAGAAAGTGTTCCTATGTGATAAATGGCAGAAGACAAGAGATTTATTTTTTAACATAGAAGTTTATGTTTTCTAAGATCATTAAGTCCAGATGAATTTATCTGAATTTATTTAGCAGCAAAACCTCAGATATGCTGCTTTTTGACTGGTTAATTGAAAAATTGGCTTCATCCCTGGGTACAGTTCTATTATATGTTTCAGTGGACCAGGTTCTGTGTCCCAAAGGTCAACATTGATGTGAAATGTTGTAATAGGCCGAACAGAAGGAAAAACCCTGTGAAGAGGAAGAATAAAGCTTGAATAAGCTCGAATAAAGGAAAAAAAAACAGAGAAAAAAATTGTAGAAGAGATTGATACCTTTACTATTTCAATATAGCATATCAAGACATCAGCCTTGAAGTTACATTTGGGACAAAAACATGACTCCCAAAGGTACACTGACCCTAAGCCTACCTCAGATTAGTTTAAGGATAACAAGGTCAAGTTTTGGAGCTGCCATCATAGAGCCCTGATTTAAGTCCTGCGGTGGGTGACCTTTAAATCTGAATCAGTTCCTCCAGATCTTTGAGAGGAACTTTAGCCACAATTCCTGCAAACCATTGCAAGGAGCTTTTGAGAGTAACCCAAGTTATTTATGCAGTTTAAAGACGTTGCTACCAAAGGCTAAAGAAAACCAGGCAAACCATTTATGTTGATTTATTTCGTGCTCATCTTTTTTTAACGTAAACGTTTCTGCAGCAATCTAAAATCTGTCAGTACAAACACAACAAAAGTGTGTTTGGTGGTCAGGTATGTCCGGGGCAACCGAATGTAAACACAGGAAGCGGATACTGACTTCGGCTATAATTGACAATAAAGCAATTTTTTTTTTTCTGGCTACTGTTTCACGGTCTTCTTGAATCCTCATCCCACAATGAGGACGCGGATCAACCTAAGCAAACCCCTCAAAGGTTTGTTTGGCTCTAGCCAAGATGAACAATTCATCAGTCACACAAAACACACCGGACGAGTTTCATCTATGTTTCCCACAGCGTATTACTCTAAAATGTCTTCCTTAGCACCCTTCACTGTTTCTCGGTTCCTATGCACCTAGTGCAATGAATGATGTTTCTAAAACGTTCACCTTGTAGAGGAAGCTTTTTCTCCTCATGACTGCAGACCACAGCACAATTTATTGAAGCTCATGCAACCGAAACAAGCAACAGAGCAAAACTAGGGACTGCGGTTGAAACCAGATCAGATATTTGCATTCTTCTGTTCATCTCAAGTGTTTGAGATTTTTTTGTGGTAAAATAAAGACCCCACCCCCACCCCCCTCCAACCGCAAGCCAGTCTTATTTTTTTATCACAATATGTTTTTTTTTTTGTTTTTTTGCATAATTTAAATTAAATTCAAACTAAAAAAGAAAAAAAAAACAGAGGTGAGTTTAAACTTCAGACCTCAAAGCACTCTTGCGCTTCAACACAGGGAATAAAAGCTGGTGGGAAATGTTTCATCTGACTTCTCGCGGCCACCAACGCACATGTGCATCAGGACATCATGCAAAACGCAACTGTTAAGTTTTTGTTTTCATTGCAAATCTGTTTTGCGAGCAGGAATGTGTTTTTCTTGTTTTTGTTTGCGTTGGACGTTTTATGGACATGTTTGGTGTTCTTGAGAAACTTTTTGTCCCCTGTGGTTGTTGTGGCTCCTCTTCTTGTCAGCAGGCTGTCACACACACACAAAAAAAAACAAAAAAAGAACTGGTGAAGCTCATGTCCGGCTGCGTCCTCACGCTCTGCAATTCCACTGTGGGTTAGAGGTTCAAAACAAGCCCCAAGCTTCGCTTTCTGCATTCTCTGTTCTGATCTATGAAATACTTTTAAACTTTGTCCTTTCTTAGTCTGGACTTTGACTAGGCCATTCTGACGAAACAACGCGCTTTGATCTAAACGCCTTTGCTGAATGCTGAACCCCGATTTTAGTCTTACTATTTAGCTGATTCTGCCAGGGTTTGTTCCCTTACAGAAGAAGGCCACACTGAGGATAATCACAACTAAATGGACTCTAAAAACAAAATACTGTTTTTTTTATATGTGTTAATCAAGATTTTGATTTTGCTCTGTATCATTTTCTACTACTTTGTTTTTTGATCCATTATATACAATATCTTTATTATAAAATAGCAGTTAGAGGCTTTAATGTGACAAATAAAATAAAAATTAAAAAACAAAAAAACAATAGGAGTATTAATATATTTTAGATGCATTTGCAGGTAAGAACAAACAATCCTATTAAATATATCTGACCACACCAGCACAACTCTGAGATACTGCATCAATGCTTCACTCATAGGTGAGAACATTTCAACTTAGCATCATATCATGTCGCAAAACTAAACATGCAACTATTTTGTAAGGCTGAACTAACTAAATGTGGTCACCGATTGCTCTCATGTGAATATTTACCTCCTTGTTTGGTTACATTATATATGCTAAGGATCACCTTTGCACGCATCCTGTTTAAATCTGTAAAAGTACAAAAACTGTAGATATTTGTTTAATCACCAAAATCTGTGATTTTCAGAATGGACTGAATATTTGTTGTTTCTTTCAGATTACCGAAATGTACACAAACCTGTGTGAATGGGTCTGACAGCTATGCTATTTGAAACAGCAACAGCATATAGCAGCAGGGTGATTTGTTACTTAAGGTCATTTACAAACAGATTTAAAAGAATTTCCGGTCTTTATTATTGTGGTGGAATGTTGTGCAAAAGAAAGAAGAGGAAATGGTAGAATAATGTCGATGAAAAGTAAACATCTTGATTGTTTTGATACTTACATGGCTAAATATGACAAGCTGTCTCTGGGGTGAGCGGATGTTGCTGGTTGTGTTGAGTTAAATGTCAAACCACACTCTAATACATACGCTCACTCACACATACACCAACAGGACCACCTGAGTGAACATGTAAACACTCAGAAACACACACACCAGAGATGATATTGTAACCCATAGTTTGACTTTCATTCAAATTAGTAACTGCTTAATGCATAATCTTAAGACTTACCCTAACCACATCTACTAACAGTGGACTAAGACAGTGCTTACCAAAATCTAAATCCAATTCGTAGATTGAAATGTAACCCTGACCCTAATATAAGGGGGGTCCACTGCATTTTGACAAGGCTTTGGTCCAAAGATGGTCAGAAGTCCTCAAAAGGTAGGTGAATATGCCGGAGGGGGTCCTTAATAGTATAGTTAAACTGGTACACACCAACACACACATAGCTCTCCCACACTTGCTCTCAACACATGCCCACCCCTTAGCCCTCATTCCACAACGACACAGGAAGTCACAGGGTGACCCATTTCCAGCGCAGTCTATATTGTGTTCAGACTCTGTGTAGATGTCGCTGCGCACAACGGAAACATGCTGAGCGCGTGGAGGAGTGAAAACACAAATACACTGACCTCAGTGAGTTACTAATACTGCACAGTTCGTCACAGAATCTGCTCCACCTGCCGGCCTAAACGCCACAATGTGAGGAGAAGATGAACAGCATCAAAAACCAGCTGGCTTTCTCTCGACAGGAGGTCGTCGTGGATTTTGATTCTCTCTGAGATTTCTCGTCGAACAGCAGATGTTGCAGATAGTGCCAATGATAACACATCACAAGTCTTGTGTGACTCAGTTCCAGGGCCAACGCTGCACGTCGATACCAGAACGACGAGCGCATCAAAAAGTCACAGACGCACTGAAATAGGAGAAATCTTTTTTCACACAACGTAAAGTGCTGCAGGAAAGTACAGTAGAAGTGTACACACACACCTGTTTAAATGCCAGGTTTTTCCAATGCTGAAAAAGTTAACGCATGTTTTGGCATTTGCAATCCTTTACACCTTTCATGTAAAGACAGCACTTTACGACTGAAAAACAAATTAATCTTTCAGAGGGGAAAAATATGATACTTATTTATAAATGCCAGAAAGGTTTCATAATTTGGAAGGTGATTCTAGAGAGCCATTGTTCAGTGTCAGGTAAAATAATGTCTTTCATTGAATATATA
>JAVLVB010000631.1:317106-346214 GCA_032876305.1 Orestias chungarensis
GCATGTTTGACATATTCTATGAGTATTCAGGTTAACTTCCAAAGAAACATCCGGGCAGAGGCTAAAAAAATCCTATAATCTTGCTGCAGGAGTCTGTTACCCTCTAAACCTGATGTTCTTCAGCCTCATACAAAAAAGATCTCTACAAAAACAAGCAAATAAAGAAGAAAAGCACTAAGGAAAGGCTTAACATGTGAAAAATTAATGCAAGAAACAATTGCATTGGTTTTATTTGTCTTTATTGAGGATAAACGTTGCTAACTAATGCTTCATCATAGCAGATCAAACAATATGGTGAAGATTTACAGTGAAGATTAACTAGGAAATAGTCATAAGCGTTTTTCTCCTCACATTTATGCAACTTATAGCAGCTCATTTATTAGGTTTCATCATGTTTTCCATGATGCAAAAAACAAACAAAAAAAACAAAACAACAACAACAACAGAAAAATTCAGTTTATCCCATCTGTATTATAAACTTTAAAAAGCATTCACAGAAAAAGTTGATGTAATATTTAGGGATGCCCCGATTGGGAGTTCGAGCCTGATACTTTATAACAATCAAAGCTACGTCTAGGTGTTTCATCAATAATACACAGAATCACACGTGGAATGTGACGCCAAATTGTTCGCAGAAAATGCTCCTAATCATTTTTTATAATAGATCGGTTCTAGATCCAGTTAAATCCAGCCAGGAAACGTGACGTAACTGGGAACAATGATGCTTTGCAGGCTATTGGGTGGTGTGGTTAATCATGTATTTGTGTTCGATAGCTGCAATTTCCCGTTGCTCCTGAAGATCCTGATTTTATGCGGAGAAGTTGGCTGTAGTGCTAAGCTAACATTAGCATGTCTTGTTTCGGTTGTAATACTCATTGAGGGTTTGGCAAATAACATACTTCCATGCAGTTCTAGTTAGTCGTCTTGACACAAAGCAAAAAAAATCTGTCTGGTGCTTTGTAAGCTCAGGGCTTTCCTTCATAGAACAGGTCACATGACATAAACAGAAAAGAAGCTGCAGCAGCCAATACAATCTCTTTTACCCTCAACTTTCCTGGTGTGAAAAACACTTACGTTATTAGAGAAAGGTCAGATATGTTAGAACAAATAAATTATTTTGACTACATTTTGCAAAAAATAAAAAGAGTTTGTAATTTTAAAAAATGGTGATGCAAAATGTGGCTAATTGTGGTTTCAGCAATAATAGCTGAGTTTTATCAGGAAATGTGTCTGTGGGATCAGAAGATTTTATGTCATTTATGGGCTGAGGTGAAGTTAAGTTCTTATAAAAACAGGTCTTGGCCAGATGGCTTTAAAACGTCTCTTAAAAACACCTGCGAGCTAGCTAGCACTCAAGGCTAAGGCTACAGTAACCTGCTCATACAGAATTGTTAAAGAAGGTTTCTTAAGTCATGATATCTTCTTTGCTATCAAGACTTGGGGATATTTAAGTATGACCCCTGCTTCTTTACTTGTGTCTTACTTCAGAATGTCTCCTTTTGTTCCACTTTTTGCCTTGAGTTCCTCCCACAGATGAATCAAGTTTCTAGTTCTTAGATGGATTTGTTACTGAACGTCATCTGTAGCTCTTTAAGTGTCAGGTAGCCGCTTTTGAACGGTTCGACGGGCATGGAAGAGGACCTGCTCATGGCGCTGGCACCAAGCTGAGCAGACGGACTACTGCTTGGATCCGCCTCAGCCGCGTCCATCTGCTGGCTTTCAGCGGACGCTGTCAAAGCGGATGGATGAACTGATGGCGAGGAAGGAGGTCGAGAAGGCAGGTGAAGAGGGAGGAAAAGTGGGGAAGTCTGATTATTAAGAGCCTTCTCCACTTCTCTGCAAACAACTCTTTGTGTTTCTTTCATTTCATCTTCCCTCATGATGCCAAAACCAGAGTCAGGGCTTTCTGGCTCCCTCTTCAGGCTCTCATACTCAGGATATAAAGTGAGAGGATCCTGCAGGGAGAAGTGGATGTGGGGAAGATTCTGGAAATTGTCATTGTAGGTGAAGTAAGCCGGGCTGGGGTTGGTCCTAGCTGAGCCGCCAGAGGAACTGGACATGAAGTAATCTTTGTTTGAGAAGCTGGACTTAGAGGAAGAGTCATAGATGACCCCGCAGTTGTCTGAGCAAGACGTTGGGTATCTGTGCAGGTGAAGAAGGGGGCTAGTGGAGCTGGAGGTTGGAGAGGACGAGGCCATTCTCTCATTCCAGTCCTCACACACCACAACGTGAGAGATTTGGTCACATGACGGAGCCACAAAGAACGATTCTGTTCCTGAAATGGGATTAAGCCATTCCTGAAGAAACAAAACAAACCAAGGTTCAGGCTTGGGGATCCCCCTGCTTCACATGAACTCAACATACAGGTTCAGATATGAGCAGAGAACATCTATGTGTCCCGATTGTGAGTTTATAGTTCCCCTTTTTTTATTGTCAAACACTTGTAGTAAAACTGTACAGCATCAATCATGAAAGTGTCAAGTTATTACTGGCAGTGTCTCATATATAGAGCACTGAGTTGATTTGTTACATAAAAGTCTGATAAAAGCATTGAATTTTGTGGCTGGAGCATCAAAAAAGGTGAAAAAGCTCAGGAAGTATGAATGCATTCACAAGCTACAGTGAATAAAGACAAGAATTCTTCAAGAATACAAAACAAATTTGTTTTGTTGCATAAAAGAACATAAAATTCATGTAACTTCTTGGAAGCAAAGTAAAAAAGATGATTTTTACTTTAAGATTTCCTTGGTGGACAGTGTGGAGACTTTGGAAGTACTCTGAAGGGTTCGGTAATGGCTGGCCTTTGAGTAACCTGACAGGAACACATGCGCAGCATTACCTCTGACATGGCACATGGAAAAACACACACGGTCAGGGTGATCAGTTATTTACCCTCGGGTCTTGGAGCACTTGTAGTTGACCAGCATGACAACAACGACGAGACACAGGCCGAGTCCGATTAGGATCCACCTCAAGGGGTTCTGATCTGATGTCTTGGATGAATGACCTTGTCAGATACAAGAATTTAACCAAGTTAGATACGACAGAAGGAACCTTGAAGGTGAACAAAAGAAACAACTGGAGGATAATTTCTTTTGGATTTCTTACTAACTTTGATAAATTCACCTTTCTTACCATCTAAATAGGATGTTGTCGGGCTCCAGTTGCTCCAGGTGCTGTTCTCCCTTTTCACTGGCTTGACTCGGACTCGGACCTCTAAGTGGCCCTTCAGTTTTTCCACCCCAAAACTCAGCTCTTGCTGTTGTATGTTTATATTTTTGGAGTCCTGGTGAAGGAGGCCATTTGACAAAGTATTAAAGATCAGGTATTATACATGTTGCAGGTACATAGTCCTGTTTTGTAACACTACCAAGCAACTAGCAACACCATTTACAAGCGTTCTCAGGAGCATTTAATTTTAAAAGAAAAACAAATGAAATCATCAAAGCAACACTCTGTGTATGTCTTTACATGATATGAAGCTAAACAAAAGTGTTTTTTTTTTTACAATATCATCTCCATCCCCCTTCAAGATAGGGAGCAAATCTAGAAAATGAACAGCTGAATGAAACTGAACACTACTCCATTTCATCATATGAAACAAGTACTCACTAATTTAGGCTTCAGGTTAAGTGGAAGTGAATGCAACAGATGTTGATGTAACACTGCTGTAAACTCAGCTGTTAGCATTACAAACAATTTAATTCATTTGAAATCTGTGGAAATTTCAGTTCTCAAACTATATGTTTAAATAAAAATATTTTTAGAGTCTGTAGAGTCTGTATTGTGGCTGGCTTAAACAGGTCTGGGTAAAAAGTCTGTTTTCTTCGCTGGTACCAGAAAAAAACTCTTCAATGGAGAAAGATTTAAGTGAAGTCCTTGGAGTTAAATATGATAGTTCAGATAATAAGCATATTTGGGAACCCACTGAACAATTTGTAAATGATGGTGTAATCGCATCCTAAATCAGAGATCTTCATCAGCAACCTCACTTCCACTTGAAACTTAATACCGTGTAGATCAGGGGTGCTCACACGCTTGTGAGCTACTTAAAAGATGACCAATCCTAAGGAATTCACAACCCCCCTCAACCCACCACCACCACAAAAAAAAATGACAACATGCATAATGCCTATTTATTTTATATTATGATATTTAAATAATTTTGTTGTATATTTTGTCCTTTTAGGATAAGTTTATTCAAAATTTAATCCATAACACATCAGTTTGTCCTGCATATCTGCTTTAACCCAGTGTGGAATGTGTGTGTGTGGAATATATATAGATATATATATATATATAGCTCTGCTATGAGAGACTGGGAGAGTCGCTATGTGACACCGTACTTTGCTAAGGCGGCTAATGCAAAGCTAACTTTCAGTTAGCGTGTGTTTGCATACTTAAATGCGCATCACTAAGCTGCCCGGTATGTGAATCAAAAGACAAACAGAAGGATGGATGCGCTCATCTATTTACTTTAATGCCATGCGATGGACCAACATATTGGGAACCCCTGGTGTAGATCATGTTCCTCGATTTGTCATTTAAAACAATCCCTTTTCTGAACAAGTGGAGGCCTCTATGAGTGCTTCACAGTCCCACAGCAGCTTTTAAAGTACTCTTTCTCCATAAACTTTATACATATAGATGGCAGATGGATGCGTTAGTTAGAATATATATTACAATGTAAACAAGTGTAATACATATTTGCACATTTGTACATATTTGCTCACCTCCCATTGCTGTTCTCTCTGTTTTATCTGGAGATGAAAGTTGAACCCTGATTTGAAATAAATTGAGACAGGACTCCCTAGATTCCCTGATATCAAGGTGAAATTTGAAGTGAGGTTGACCTGAGGAGCTTCTGGTGGATGCATTTTAACTGAACACACACACACAGACAGAGAAACAAAACGATTTAACCAGCCATCATACAAATAATTACATGCCAAGAACATTTGAGGCCAGGGTTCAACAGTCAGAGTACAAAGAGAGGCAAAGTAACTCACTGTGATACACTGGTCTGTAGCTTTTAATGCTCTCCACCAGCGTGTTGTTACACTTTAAACTGATGTTCGGCATCACTTCAGAATACGAGAATTCCTGGACAGAGACGATCTTAACATGAATCTGGGTTGCTTATAAGCAGGCAGGAACAACATTTTTCACCGTTGCAACCACAAGCTTCTTGTCGGGATTGTATTTGATAGACCGTTAGAAAGTAGCACATAGTTGTGAAAATGAGCCTAATCACACTCTCTTCAGCATAGGAAAATAAGGAAATAAGCGAATGCTTGTGGTTCTGATGTGCTAAAAAGGTGGAAGGAGAGTTGCAGGGCATTGCGTGGCGTACTCACTGTGTTTTCAAAGACAAAGCTGCAGCCCAAAGAAGAATTTCCTCGTTGTTTTAGTTTGCAGCTTCGTCTGAAAAAAACAAGATATGTTCCACGCTTTCCATGAAATCTTATAAATTATGACTACTTGTCCATAACATTTTGGCTGTTTAAATTACAAACAATATCTGTCATAAATATCATACATGATATAGGTAGATTGTTTTATCGTCCAGAATTTCTTCACTCCAGACATACAACAGTCCTCAGCAGAACTGCGCCAAGGTCTGCTCCAGCTACAGCTGACATTGTTAACGTAGTCATTTGTGCAGAAGAGTCCTTTAGAAAAAAAAAAGAGACGAGAAAAGCAGATTACAAATGTGTCTGTGCAGATGCATGACTGGACCTAACCCAGACGGGGCAGTCGACTCTGATTAGGCTCAGATATTAACGCCCAGCCTGGGGAATGTTAATTTATTTATTGGTATTTATGAGAAAAAAAAATAGAGTAAATAGTTGTAATGAAACCCATCCATACCAGGTGAGCCACTGTGTGAATGAACTAGATGCGCTGGAATAAGAACCAGCGAGATCCACAGGGACCACAGCATCTCCACGACCAGCAACTTGACTGTGGAAAGGCAGAAATAGAGTGAATACAAACAGAACCAAACAAAGAATATATTCACCGTTTCCCCTTGTTTCTGAAACCTGAAAGTAGAAACTGGGTATCCCTCACCAATAAACTAATGACTAAAAGACTAAATACAGAGTCCGCAGCGTGCAGGGACAGTCATCCCGAAACGGCAGCGGACAGAAAGCGCTGTGTTGTTGAACGAAAACCAAAAATATACAGTCCCAGTAAGGAGACTGTATATCAGGTCTCAATCCATCCGTCTATCCATCATACCCAATTATCCTTGCAGGATTGGAGGAACGATCAACTTAATCTAATATCCCAAATTACCAAATATAGCACCATGCGTGGTAGTGGGTGGTATGCTACTAACTTTTAAAGCCTGACCACAAAACATTTCATCATACAGCATTTGGCTCAAACATGTTAGGCAAGCAGCAGATGTCAGTCCGACTCAAAGTTGTCGCTCCTTTCTTGGTTTGTACTGTCTCAGCTCACGTTGATGTTGAACCCAATCCATCATAGACTATCACACTGAAGTTCCAGTATATTCCATGTCGTATCAGATTCAAGCTTTGGCGGCTCTTACACATCCTGACTAATTTCCCTCGTCCCAAGCCAACTGTTTGAGTCAGAGCGTAGCTTTAACAAAAAGTCTAATTCAGGTTTGAAGTGGAGAAATTTTCTACAACGGTCCTGATTTGAGAATGTTCAGCGCATAGCTTGAGACCAACACGTTAAAACTACTTTCTCCATTTCTGACAACCGGAGCAGTTAGATGTCCAGATGGAACCATAACAGAAGACTTTTACTAACAATGATGGTGTTTATTTAGCTATCAGCGAGCGGTTTAATGGAATTACATACAGTTCTGACCCCTGAGTTTATTACAGAAATGCAAATTATTCAAATTCAACAAACATCAATTGAATAAAACACCTACAGTCCATATAAAATCTATGTATTGTGTTATAGAATAACCTCTAAGTTGACTGTATTAATGTTAACATAAAGAAAATGACTCTCTTTATATATTATTTCCACCGTAAACCAATTATCATTTTACTTTATGATAAAAGCCAATATTCTGTGGCATATAGCACCCGATGAGATCGTATCTACAGAGTAGAGTCATCTTACCAGAATAACGCCCAACTACATCATCTAAACGCTAAAAGGTCATGTGTTTTATGTAGAAGTTTGTACAGAAAAACTTCTCCTTTTATTAGTTCTTTTTTGTTTTTTTCCTGAGTAGAGTAGAAAAACAAATAGTACCTTATATATCCTGGTAGCGGGTGGTCAGCCAGAGGAATGACATCATCCCGTCCGTCTCCTCCGACCTGATGGTTAGATTTTATTTATTTCTCTGTCTGCATCTCTTTCACTTCAGTAGAACACAACTGACGATCACCTCTCTCTCTCTCTCTCTCTCTTTCTCTCTCAGTATTTCTCTCCATTCTCACCCCCCCTCCCTTTTTTTTTGTCTTCTTCTAAGTGCCCAATGACATTTTCCACTTGAAACCGCAGCTCGCAGGTCTTACAGGAAGCATCAACAGCGGTGAGTGATAGTGAGAAGGGACGGGCCGGGTTTGGTGGAGGTGCTGCTGAGCGCTTGCCGGTGGGGCTATTTTGCTCGCCTCCTCCTCCCCGGCAGCTGCCAGTCACCATACCTGGGCCCCGTCTCATGCTTTAAGGTGGTAATAATTGTGCTAAAGCAAGAAACGCATAGCAAAACCACATCCCGTTTCAATTGCAACGTAAAACAAGGGGGTTGTATGCGCAGAAGCTCTGTGTTCTATGAAGTGGTTTGCATCAGCAAAACCTGGCTTAAAAAAAGATGATTCAAAGGAGTGGAGAGTTTAAAGCTACCAGATTTAGATTCATGCTGGAGAGTATATAAAAATAAGATCTCTCTCTCTCTCTCTCTCTCTCTCTCTCTCTCTCTCTCTCTCTCTCTCTCTCTCTCTCTCTCTCTCTCTCTGTCTGTGAAACACATGAAGCTGTACAGAGTAAAAAAAATGCTGCTGTTACAGCAACAACCACTGCAGATGCACATAAACAAGTCTGGTTGCATCTGAGAGGAAAATAAGCTGATAGTTAAAGACGCGGCCTTCTTGTTAGCCAGAGGTCATCGAACAATGCACTGCGGCTAAAATCCTTCAGAGGTTTCCATCGGATAGATCGTGAGCTCACCCGACCTAGAACAGAGAAACATAAAAAAAAAACGCTCTGCATTACTTTGTGCACATTACACGAGGAAAAGAAGCCATAAGTAGGAACAAAAACTGAGAATTCGGTGACAACACAGCTAACATGAGCTTATCACATTGACAACCAAATGTCAACATGAAAGTGAAATGATTGTGACCCAGAAATGGTTAGATAAGATTGTAGATTGCTTCTGTCTGGCCAAAAGTTCAGAGAAAGGCCCTTGTGAAACACGCCTCGGTGTACCTTATTTTAAAGAAAACCAAAGTTTATGTATATAATGCACAAAGATGTTGCAGCATTCAGCGTCTGATCTCTGAGCAGCTTCTCACTTTGCCTGGCAGCGTGGGTACGTACGGGCCAGAGGCGGGCGCGATGGCATGCGACGCCAGAAGACTGCAGTGATGAGTGCGTGTGTGTGTGTGTGTTTGTGTGTGTGTGGGAGGGGGACAGTAGGCGCGCTGTGGGAAAGGTGAGAACAATAACAAATGAGGATATTCTTATTCTCTAAGTCCTGCAGGTCTGAATAAGAACAACAGTTAAGACTTTCGGTATTAAAGAACATTTGTGAGAAATGGGAGCTAAAGCAGGTTCCCTCTCTCATCATTCAATGACTCATCAAATAGCGAAGCAAACTGTAAAATATGCTCGATTCCTGTAAACAGGACCTGAGGTGACTAAGCTCAATATCCTGTGATGCGCCGGGCGGCGCATTAAGTCAGTTTTGCCAAAGAAAACAGCGGAGTTACCATGCAGGCTAGCAGCTGTAATGCAAACGCAAGGCGACAGAGAAAGCGTAGTGGGGGGGAAACGTAACAACAAAACAGCAGTTTCAGGTGATGATTTCACTTCTTAGTGGAAGTAAAAGGCTTCCAGGGCCTGACAGTGGAGCTCTGTTGGGCTAAAGGGTTTGCTCCCACATTCCAAAACCGTTGTTAATTGTCTTTGTCTTTGCCTTTTTGTGATGCTGTGAGCCTTCCTAATCTGTTGTCTGATTCCGGATAAGGTTTAAACAATGGGGAATGGAAAAACGATCAACGAAACCATCCTTGCTTTGTGCAAAAAATTAATTACAGAATCCACTTTAAAATTATTTTACGAAGACATTTTGGCCCACTCTTTTTAAAAATGACACCACCTTGGGAAGGTTTTCGAATTTTAACACTCTCAATCAGATTTAAATCTATTAAACTTTTATTAAGTTTGTTTTGGATTTCTAAGTCATCCATCCACAAGTTCACTTGATGTAGTTTTTAAATCAATTTCCTGCTGCGTAACCAAACTGAGCTTGAGCTTAAAGTCACAGACTGATGCTCGGACATTCTCCTTTACCATTTGTGGTTCAAATATTTGCTGCAAGGCCGACAAGGTCGAGCATTTTGTAGAGGCACCTGTTTATTTTTCTTTCAGCAACTATGTACTATACTAATAAAAAATATATGTTTACACACGTAGTTACCAGGAGCGTCAAGAATCTGGATCACATTGTGTCATATCTGTTGTGAACACGCACGATCCGATGAGATAGCAGTTCTGAACTGTCAGCGAATGCGGACGGCAGCCGCAGCAGATTTTGTTTTTGTGCCAGTTTGTGAGACGGTGAGTCGAAACTTCAAACAGTTCCCTCAAACCTCTTTATCTTTCTGCCAAAGACTGGATCCGTTTCTGTGGTTTCAGTAGAAACCACCTCCATTTGGCTGTTTGCGCGCATCACTCACCGAGCAACAAATGTTTCTGTTTGTGAACAATGTCACCTGTTTTAGTCACTCGTGAGATGCTGCGTAAAATGGAAAAAACGCCTCGGAGATGGATAAAAATGCAAAAAAACCTAGATCTAAATGACAGCAATCATCTTGTTGAGTGACACGGATAAACTAAAGTTTACTCGTTATTTCAGAATCAACTGTTTCCTGCACCCTTATAGTACTTATAAAATATTCAATACTGCTTAAAGGTGTTAGGTTTTTGTCCAGTCATCTCAGAACTTGAAAATCATAAATTCAAGAAAATTGTAAAAGAGAGTGATATATTACAAGTAGGATTAAAAACCAGTTTGAAATTTACCACAGATCATGATGGTTTCCCCTTCATATCAAAATTTTAAAAAAGAAAAAAAAAGCATGCTGACATGTATTTCTAGCATAGGTTTGCAGTAAATTTTATCTCAATCAACCTTCTATTGATACATTGATAGGCCTTTTTTTCCCAATTTTTACAGCCACAGAAAAATAAGTTGTGCAATATGTGCTAATAGTAGTCTAACATATACATTTCTGCCTCTTTATACTCACAAGTCTGTGTTTTTTTGACTTAACATAAATTCCCATTTCTAATTTAGGTATATACTGTATATATATATATATATATATATATATAAGAGGCAAAAATGTATATGTTAGACTACTATTAGCACATAATGCACAACTTATTTTTTTATTTACCTCCAACACTGCCTCTATGACATCCCTTGCCATTGCTGCTATTTCTTATCAGTGCATCCAAACTTAACCTTAGTATAATTCACACCGTGAACCCTAACAAAAAAAAGATGACCCATGAGGATTTGACTTCCCCATAAGGACAATCCTTCTTTGAGGAGAGTGTTCAGCAAGGTCCTAAAGAGGTAACGTAAACAAGCTCACACACACATTTAACATACTCGCAAGTTATGACGGACGCAAAGCAGCATTAATGATTGCGTGTCCAAATTACCCGAGGTGTGAATCGCATGGCCTCTGTGTGTGTGTGGTGTTGAGGTAGGAAGCCAGGCCTTGTTTTGTGGCAAAAGCTCTTTTCCATTTCAACATCTAGTACATCTAGTACATCTTTTCTAGTACATTTTTTCCCTCTGTCCATAAATGAATGAATTTTATATGTACATATATCACTTGTGTATTTATTTAGTTAAAAAACATGTAATTATTATGCAGACTTATGATAAACGGGGTAATATATTCCAAGCGTTATGTCTGTATGATCTAATGAAATTAGAAAAATAGTTTTTACCGCATATTGATTTTATAGGTTCAAAGTTTTGGGATTCCCGTCAGAAACCCCTTGATCTCGATCTTATAGAAAGGTGTGAAGCTAAAAAGGTGTGTGTGAGGAAGACTAGCAACAAACCTGACCAGTAAGCACCAGTTCTGTGAAGAGGAACGGGCAAAAATTGCAGTAAACTATCATGAGAAAACCTAAAAAGCTTAAACAGCTGAGGAAACTGATATCAGTTTTTTTATTTAAAGAGAGTTAAAAAGAAATCTCCTCCTGCTCAAAACAAGAAAGGATTATAGTCATGGCATCAGATTGTAACTACGGTAACACAAAATTCAAGTAATTACTCTTTGCATTTTCACAATGTAAATTTAGCCACTCCTTTAAAATGTTGACAAAAAAAAAGTGAAATATTATAACACAAACCATAAAATCAAATCTCCTTTTATTCTCAGTCGCTAAAATATTCTTAATCTGTGTTGAAATCCAAGCATTTACAGGAGCCTCCAGAGGTTTTTGGGGCCCTTGGCAGCAGATAAGTCTGTTTTTGGGGTCGGCTCCGATTGTGTGCAAATATCAGGGGGTTTTTTAACTGTGGGGGTTTGTGGCAGGTTTCACCAAAGTGAAACATTTTACTTGTGTCGTAACTGCATTATTGCACAACCCATGGTTGGATTTTACCTAAGAAACCAAATGATGATCTTCACTAAGTTTTTTTTTTTCCATTCAGTATGACGAGTATAAATAACCTTTAAGAAACTGAATGATAATTTCATTTAAATTACTAGATTTAACACAAGAATCTAACTGATTGTAATTTTCCCAAATACTTTAAAAAAATGTGAAGCTCTGTTGATCATTTACTATAATAAGAAGTATCTTTCTGTGCACAGCTATTTAAAAAAAGCCTGTGGTTCTTGTGAAGAAAAAGGCAGCAACATGTACTTTAAGGTGTTGAGGTGACTAGAAAAACACACACACACACACACACACACACACACACACACACACACACACACACACACACACACACACATATATATATATACAGTCTCCTATATATATATATATGGAAGTGGTTGCTTAAACATATTTCCAGTCTGATAAAAAACATTTTCGCCAACCTTATTTTGGACAGTTTTTCTCTCTTTCAATAAAACAGACACACACCACATACCTTGGTTTTATGTCCCTTTGGTCAACTGAGGTCATACTGAGATGATAAACCACTGGAGAGGTGTAACAAAACACAACATTGGGTGTTGCAATTCTTCAGAATCGCACAGAATGCAAAAAAACAAGAAGAATAGCACCATTTGTAGCAGTAGCGAACCTGGAAACCTGAGCTGGCCTGTTTAACAGGATTACGTAATGCAGTTTGACATTAAGGCAAGAAAACTTTAACACTGTACACACTTTAAAACATATGGTATGTTATAGTAACACATTGCAAAATAAGCCTAAAACATATTTTGGTATTTTATCAAACTTAACAGGATTTTATTTGAAAATTAACCCAAATTTTTTTTAAAGTGCATAGTGCTTCTTGGTTCAGGCCCAGTTTTGTCTGCAAACGTCTCCCCCAGCTTTCTAGATACAGACATTCAGGTCAAATCTGGTTGTATGGTCTTGAGTTGAACTTTGACTTTAACACATAAATATGTGTCGACCTGAAAATCTTTCCATTAGAGCTTTGGTTGGATGTTGGCGACTGAATGGTTTACTCATGTGGAGCCTCTTTAAGATAAGATAAGATAAGATAAGATAAGATAAGATAAGATAAGATAAGATAAGATAAGATAGACTTTAATGATCCCGGAGGAAATTGTTTTGCCGGAGTTACAGAGTATCAATTAACAATTAACACGAAACTTTCATCTCACATACAACACAGTACAGTATACAATCACCATATAACAATAACCACACTACTATTTATCCCTCCTGCAGATGGAAGAGGAATTGTACAGTTTGATTGCCACAGGTAAGAAAGACCTCCTGTGACTCTCGGTGGTCTCAGTCTCCGGGTGAAGGTGCTCTGACAGGCCGTCAGCGTGGCATGTAGGGGGTGGGAGGTGTTGTCCTTGATGCTTAGCAGTTTCCTCAGCATCCTCCTCTCTGACACCTCCACCACAGACTCCAGTTCCAGTCCCAGGACAGAGGCAGCTTTCCTGATGAGCTTGTTGAGTCTGTTGGTGTCAGCCGTCCTCAGCCGGCTGCCCCAGCACACGACAGCGTAGAAGATGGCGCTGGTGACCACAGAGTGGTAAAACATCTGCAGCATGGTCCTGCAGACGTTGAAAGATCTGAGCCTCCTGAGGAAGTACAGTCTGCTCTGACCATTTTTGTAGACAGTGTGTGAGTTCTTAGACCAGTCCAGTTTATTGTTTATGTGGACACCGAGGTATTTGTTGTCCTCCACTATGTCCACAGCTGAGCCGTTCATGATGACGCGGTCTGGGCGGTTCCACTGTTTCCTGAAGTCCACCACCAGCTCCTTTGTCTTCCCGAGGTTCAGCTGCAGATGGTTCAGCTCACACCACTCCACGAACCTGTTCACCAAACTCCTGTACTCGGCATCCTGGTCCCTGCTGATGCAACCCATGATGGCAGAGTCGTCTGAGAACTTCTGCAGGTGGCAGGTCTGTGAGCAAAACCTGAAATCGGAGGTGTAGAGCGTGAACAGGAAGGGAGACAGTACTGTCCCCTGTGGGACCCCCGTACTGCTTTGTATGATGTCTAATGTTGTGTGTTGCAGTCTTACATACTGTGGGCGGCCTGTTAGGTAGTTGTTGATCCAGGCCACCAGTGGAGCGTCCACCCGTATGTCCAGGAGTTTGTTGCTGAGGAGAGCTGGTCGGATGGTGTCGAACGCACTAGAGAATTCAAAGAACATGACTCTCACCTTGCTGCTTGCCTCCTCCAGGTGCGAGTAGACTCGGTGCAGCAGGTAGATGATGGCGTCTTCCACTCTCATCCAGGGCTGGTACGCAAACTGCAGGGGGTCCAGTGAAGGTCCGACGATGTTACGCAGGTGCTTTAGGACGAGCCGCTCTAGTGACTTTATGACATGCGATGTCAGGGCAACCGGCCTGTAGTCACTGTGTGTGGTGGGTGTCTTCTTCTTGGGCACAGGAACCAGACATGAAGTTTTCCACCGGTCGGGAACGACCCTCCGGCTCAGGCTTAAGGTGAAGATGTGATGGAAGATCCCACACAGCTGAGTGGCACATCCTCTCAGCACCCGGGGGCTGAGGCCTTCAGGACCAGCTCCCTTTCCTTTCACGCAGGCGACTGAACTCTGTTCTCGCCTCTTCTGCGGTGATGGTTATGGGGGATGGCGGGGAGAGTCCCTCAGATGAAGATGGGCAGGAGGGCTGTGTTGATGCTGAAGCAGTTGAGGAGAGTTGGTGGTGTGCAGGGTGGACGGACGTGGTCAATGAGGTGCTAACAGCGTCGTCGGAGGAGCTGGGGGGAGGGCGGTCAGAGACTGTCGCATCAAACCTGTTGAAAAACACGTTTAGCTGGTTAGCCTCCTGTAGGTCTCCTTCCATCAGCTGGTCGTCCTTTTTTGGTGTGACCAGTGATGGGTCTCATCCCACTCCACACCTCCCTCATCTTGTTCGGCTGGAGCTTGCTCTCCAGCTTTCTCCTGTAGCTGTCCTTCCCCTCCTCAATCCTCACCCTCAGTTCCCTCTGTACTCTCCTCAGCTCCTCTTTGTCCCTGGTCCTGAATGCCGCCTTTTTCCTATTCAGTACTGCCTTGATGTCCCTGGTCACCCACGGTTTGTTGTTTGGGTAACAGCGCACAGTCTTTGTGGGGATGATGTTGTTGGTGCAGAAGTTAACGTAATCCGTGATGCAGTCCGTGAGGTCATTGATGTCCCCTCCCTGTGCGTCACAGAGAACATCCCAGTCTGTTACCTCAAAGCATCCCTGGAGGGTCTCCTAAGCCTCCGGTGATCATTGCCGAACAGTTCTGATGACCACAGGTTGCCTCTGGACAGCAGGGATGTAGAATGGCTTCAGGTGCAGAATGTTGTAGTCAGCTCTGCCAAGTGGAGGTAGAGCTGTGGCACTGTATGCATCCTTAACATTAGCATACAGCAGGTCTATTGTGTCAATTGTCAGCCTCTGACTAGTTTTCTTCCAGGTTTGCTCGAATGATGTATCATCATTCATCTTCCTGTCTGCTCAGACAAGCTGTGTTGGAGAGAAGCCTTCCTACAGCAGGCTTCTCTTCTGCTGTAGGAGGAGACGATATTTTAAGACAGGGATGGTGTGTTTGGGGTGTTATAATTTAATCAACGCAGCTTCATCCATGTTTGCTGTTTTCCATACATAATTTTTGCTAGGCTCCATTTGAAACAATGGCTTTCTTCTTTCTATTCCTCAATATTAAGCAAACAAAAAATAGTTGTCTTGTTGACAGATTTTCCCACCTGAGCCGTGGATCTCTGCAGCTCTTCTGTACAGTGGTAGCCATTTAAAATGGCCCTTCCCAGGGAAACGCCTGCAGACTTCCCCAATCCTTCCAGCGGAATCCCGACCAAGGTCTAGCTGCTAGAGAGACCCCCTCCTTCTCCTAGGCGTGCATATTTTTTACTCTGACTCCACCCTTTCACTGAATTACAGGGTCTGACCAGGAGATGGTGCTTCTCTCACATAATACGCAATAATCCCGATAGGCCCGATGTTTAAATACCTAAACATCTTAAAAAGTAATAAAATTGGATGATGTTTATTTTTTTTAACACAGTTTAGATCTTAATGTCCATAAATCATGATAGAAAGAATATTTCAGTATAAAGATTGATGGTTAAAAAGGAATTATAACTGTAATTGTTTTTAGTTATATGAAAGGGGAGACAATACTGAGTCGAATGATGTCATACATTGTACTGACTACAAATCCCATGTAACGTTATCCTCATGCATAAATCACATTGTAAAATCCAGAGAGAGCTACAGTTCTCCCCGCAAGTTATTGCTAGCATCATGTTTGATAAACATGAAAAAACAGGCGAGGATAGAAATTCCTTTTTTTTCACATTTACTCAAACTTGGTAACGGCACAAAACTGGGAGTTCATTTTCTGAACTCTGGAGATGTCTGTAGACACATATATAGTACCAGAAACAACAGTAATTATAAATCCTGTTGAATAGTTGTGCATCTCCATTTACAGATTTAGAATTACTGGTAAGGATCGCCCTTTGGGAAGATCATTGCAGGTAATTGCAGTGCTGCTTTAGGGGCATTGGTTTGCAGATGACGTCACGACTGCAGATGGGGAGCAGGAAACACCTCCATTACCATTCTCATTACTCAACCTTTTGTTTGCACCTAATGGGCCGTTTGGTCTCCCAGTGTCACACAAATCACAGCAGCCAAAATGCAGCTCATGTTGAATGCTTACTTACCCCCAAAACAGTATATATATCATGAGTAATATTTGCAACAATCATAGTTTTGTGAATAAGCATTTTGTCATAAAATTAAAAAAAAATTACAAAACTTTTTCCACAGTCACTTTCAATGTGGTTTCAATTAAGTCTGTGTTCACTAGCCGCGATACTCCCTAAACAACATCTTTTTATCTTTAAGCACAGATGAATATTGCATTTGCTACATACAGTATTATGTTTGTGTAGCCATTACTGCAACATGTTAGGGGATCAACTGGGTGAAAACACCACCACAGTCACCAGACATGAACCCAATTCAGCTTGTCTGGCACTCCATGAAAGACTTTATTCGAAAAGAGGCACAGCCAGGCAAAAAACAGGAGCTTGTTGAGGCAATAAAGATGTTTTGGACCATGAGAGTCATTGTGGAATTTTGTAAAAGGCTTATTTCAGAACTATCAAAAGTTTTGCGGTGTATTATTAATAGTAAAGGGGGCATAGTGGGAAATAAATATTCTGATGCTCATAAATGCCAACAGTCTTGATTTCTTTGATTATGGTGTGTAAATAAATAAAACAAAATAATAAAAAAAACAATCTCATGGAGCCTCATGGAATTTTATTTATGCTTGAATGTGCGAGATTTAGTACTTTAACCCTCTGGAGTGCTAGGGTATAATTGGCCGTTTTTTTTTACTACTTTTGATATTATCTTTAAATTTCACTTTAAAAAAATGTTTACCCTGTATTGCTTGGTATAATTTTTTCAGCACAACCTTCTCTTTGTGGATATACACATATGTGGATTTATCTTTCCATTTGACATACCATATTAACACAGTGGACCTAAAATCACACAAAAAACATAAAATCCGAGTAGAGAAAACCACAAATGTGTTTAATGAAGTATTTATACAACTTATAATACAAATGTAAACTGTTCATTTCAAAACTAACTAACAATCTTTCACACAAAACAGTCATTTATGACTTCTTTTTTATGCCTGCGTAAATGCAGGCATTACTTCAGGGGTTTTTATGTACATTTACTTTACAAAACAATGTAATGTCCCACAAATATGTTTAACCAACCAATTTTAAAACTAAAGATGTAAATAGAAATTGTAAATTTCAAAACCTATGTACATTCTTATCACACAACAAAGTAATTTAACACTATCTACATAAAATGCAGGCAATGCCTCAGAGTTTATGCTTGGCTCTGCTGCCTGAGCAGGCTGAGATCGCAACATGGTGGGTGTGCCCCGCCGCCGCCTACCGGTCCTCTGGGCGGATCTGCCAGCTTGTCTGAGGCTCCTCTCTCTCCTTCTCTCTCTCCTTCTCCAATAAAAATGACGGATAGTCCCCTTAGTTGTCAAACTCAAATGCCGCAGTTTGTGATTATGATTTTTGATTGATTAACGTGATGCATCTTTCCACCAATAGGACAGTGGTTTATTGTGTTTTTCTTTTTCATTTATTATTTTTTTATCTGTTTAAAAAGCTAATTTTTCCGGTGTCTATGAGACCTGTATGGGACCAGCCAAGGGCCCAGCAAGGAAAGTGGGGAATTTTTTAAAGGCAACTACTTAGGTTACTTCTGATCTTTAGGATGCTGCAATTTCATGGGTGTTTCTTTTCCAATGTCTCCAATCAAACCTCTGAGATTATTATACAAAACCTAGAAGGCAAGATAAATAAACTAGGCATGTTATGCATTTTTCTGCACTGGATATATATGTTGGGAATTTGTGCAAAGGAGTTTTAAAACTTACGAAAATACTCAGTACGTATAATCCTATTAAAATGTATAGAATTAATCGTTTAACGTGACAAACAGTGAAAGTTTAATGAATGCTTTAGTACAAATCTACAGATCTGCATAGAAAGGATCCCACAAAGACATGCAATACATTTTTCATTTCACTTTATTTGAGAATTTTAGATCCTTTAATTTCCTGTTCTCACAATACCACACACACGTTTGTCAACTGGCTAAAACAATATAAAACATTACTTCTTAATCCACAGTTTGGTATTTATATTATGTACATGCACTCGTATGTCTAGAGGCCAGAGAAACGAGAATCTCAGGCCTTAGTTTATTCACAAGTGCACTTCCTTCTGTCTGCCTTTGTAGGAGATAAAGAGGCCATTCCTGTCAGGATCCTTCAGCTCCAGAGAGCCAGCCGGTCTCGATCTTGGATTTGTAGAGATGGAAGCATCGCTGGTTTCAAAATAACCGAATGAAGAGGAGCCGAAAAATTAAGTCACTGCTTTGCCTTTTTTTTTTTTTTCTTATCTAGAGACCGACGCACTGATAACACATGGAGTTAATCGGAGCATCTATACATGGTCTCTAGTTTCAGAAAAACGTCAGGATTGTCTTTTATTTTAATTACGCCTTTTCTTTCCAGTCCAACCTAATGGCTGTTTACAATGACAGGGTCGACTTCTACTGGGCGCCGGACCGCTGTATCTCCGGCTGCAGGCACACTAATCGACACAGAAGCACACGAAATGTGAGCACTGATGGTTGGACGAACGAACACTTTGTTCAAATTTCTTCCTTTACTGAAAAAAAAACAACAAAAAACGAGGATCCAACGAGTAAGTTCAGCCCTCACAGCAATACTAATGCACTGAAAATGCACAAATATTTATTAAACGTACAATCAATCTTATATATATTTTTTAGAGTTTCAAAGGGGATAAAGTAAAAAAAAAAAAAAAAAAAAAAAAAAGATGCTTTCCGTTTCCCCTGTGGAAGAGTGTAATGTTACTTTAAACAGATTCTTATTGGGACGTGTCCCTCGGGAGCTTCCTGCCTCATCACTTCGTGCTGCTGCGCTCTCTATGTGGGGGCAAACTTCTTGGCTTGTGCCCTGACCCGCTTCTCATAGTCCATCCTGTTCTGGCTGAAACACATGAAAACAAGTGGGATTTTTTTAACCATTGATTTACATTTGACTGCAGGTATAACTAAAAAAAAAAAAAAGCAACTTATCCAATATCAACACCTACAAAAAAAAAAACCTCAGGAGAAATGTTTCAGGTCGGGTTAAGATAGACCACAATGGACAGAAGGATCGCTTAGAAAATAAAAACAGGCTTCAAAATTTAGAAAACTTTACCAACCCTCAAGGATGGTGGTGGGAGCATGATGCTGAGGGTGTGCTTTGGAACAATATTGTAATTCCCTCCTAATTATCGTTGTTTTTCCATCATCGCTATATCCTCACCAATTTTAGCATTAAGTTCGTCAAAAATGCCATTAGAGGCTAATATTTTTTAATTTTATATTTGTAGATTTGTCTATAAATCCCAAATTAAGCAAGTAAATGTTGTCCATTAAATCTCATTATTCCCACATGTTGTATAAAAATATTCCACGTCTGTGTAGAGCACAATTCAAATATAAGACAAAGATAATTGACAATCCTTCCTATGATTGTAATCAGCTAACCAGCAGACACTTACCAGTAGATAGTGTAGGCCTCTGCTTGTGCTGGGTCCTGAATGTTGGGCTCGTTCAGCAGCTCCTGGATGCCTAACAGGATCTAAACACAACACGTTTGAGCGGCGCTTTAATAAATAATAATTTTACTGTTTATCAGGTGATCAGAGTAAAACTAAATACATTGATGGCAGAAAAACGCGACTACAATGTTAAGTGTCTCTTTTCAACAGAGGGGATTTCCATTCCATCTCCATAGGGACTGCATTAGTCAAGTCCCTCTGTTTGAACTTCTTTATTGATCTGCCGAGGTTTGTCAAGTTCCATATTTTAGCCTATTTATTTGGACTTTAGTTTCTGTTCATCTCATTATAACTGTCCCACAAAGAAATTCCCCAGCTTGAAATAAACATAATAATAATAATAATACTAATAATAATGTATACTTTATTGATCCCGTAGGAAATTGTTTTTGGTATAAACCACACCGAGGCAGCCATTTTGCAGGCGCCAGGTAGGCAGTAGCGCAAAGGGTCTTGCCTAAGGACCCACACTGGATGCTGTGGTGTATTTTTGCCCTGGGCTGGATTTGAACCCATAACATTTGGATTGGAAGTCTGGTGACATTCCAATGGAGGTAGTATGCATAAAAAAACAAAACTAAATAGCTTAAGAGTTTTGAATAAATCCGGCTCGACTAGAGCAGCTAGCTGGGAGAGCGTTTAATCATTGTAAGAGGAAACAGAGCAGCAGCTTCAGACTCTAACATTAGCAAAGCCAGAAACAGACCATTTCCACTTAAATGAACCTTGTTTCCACCTTGTTGCATGAGCAACCAGAATGAGGCAATAGACTGTGCTGAAAAAAATCAGCAACCCTTTATTTCTATAAGTGGATTATGCAACAGGCAGACAGCACGACGCCTTATTTGGGCGGAAATTTAACTTGAGACGAGAATGGTTTTCTAGGACAGAAGTGAGACCGTGTTTCATAATTTCAGCTCATCTGTTTTTCGGCACTGCACCTCGTTTCAACCTTAACATTTGTGAAATATTACTACGAAGCAGGGACATTCAGCAGGAGAGCGAGGCATCCTTACTGGTTTTAACTAGATTTGCTTTG
Organism: Orestias chungarensis; assembly: GCA_032876305.1. Lineage (NCBI taxonomy): Eukaryota > Metazoa > Chordata > Actinopteri > Cyprinodontiformes > Cyprinodontidae > Orestias > Orestias chungarensis. The sequence goes on from JAVLVB010000631.1 coordinate 338,263, forward strand.
TTTTATGCTCATATTAGCATTTACTTGTACAACAGGGCTGTAAATGGCTTTGAAAAACGAATGCCATGGCAGGTCTGTAGTTAACAATGTAGTTTGGTCTGTACCGTTTTCTCTTAAGATTGATGAGGCGCTGTGCGACTCAGTGATACATCAGAGTCTATATCTGCTATTTATTTACCAACTTCCTATCAAGCTACTTATGAATCGAGGATTTCTTCGTCCAATTTGCCAGACTTAAATTAAAACGCAGGATAACTAAAGATGGCCGGGAGATGAAAAGCGTCTAAACCTGCTTGATGGTGATGGCTGGCCTCCAGTCTTTGTCCTCCTCCAGAATCGACAGACAGACGGTGCCGGATGGGTAAACGTTTGGGTGGAATATCGGTGGCTCAAACTTGCCTAGAAAGGAAACGCCAGAAATGAAGTCAAAAGGACTAATATCCCGGAGGAAACTCACAAAAAAAAAAAAAATCGATGTAGTATTGTAAAAATCCAGCATTACCTAGTCATCAATAAGTGATTCACACAATGTCTCTAAAACACAAGAGGATCTGTGAGAACACATTTGAGTACAGAGCCTTGCAAAAAACCTCACACCCCTTAAGATTTTTCCATTTTCTGTCTTTACCAGAAATATCAATGTTTTTTTTTGTTTGTTTTTTTTATTTATTGGGGCTTTATCAGATAAGACCAACACGCACGGCAGGCAGCTATAAATCATACGCTGCTTTGTGTCGGTCTACCAGATAAAAAAAACCAAAAAAAACATTAGACCACATTAAAGTTTCTGGCTGTCACATGAGAAAATATGGAAAGGCTTAAGTGCTCTGAACTCTTTAGCAAAGTGCTGTAATTCTTCTACATAAAACAAATCTTCCAACATCACCGATTTTTTAAATATGCTTCCTATAAAGATATTTCAGAACTTTCAACTCTACAAGGCATATTACAAATGTGCAACATTTAAAAGAATGCATTACACGTGCACACAATTTGAATTTGAAAAAACTACAGGAACCATAATTTAAAAAACAGAATTTTTTTAATTCTCATAAAACAAATACAACACTTTCACCAAACCTTTAATTGTAGTAAATGCATATAACATCGGGTTGATTCCCAGTTTGTGGTTCACACACAGTATAGAAACAGTTAAACTTTATTCACAGGTTTTTGTGGTCAGCACTATTATTTCCTGGCCTCTTCCTGCTTCCGTTTCAAACAAATCGATGTACCTACGTTGTGCTCTTTCACATGATATTAACTATGCACAAAAATGTAAAGAAGAAGAAGGGAGTTACTCACATTTGGGTGGAGAGGACGGATAGTCATCTTTGAACAGCATTCTGAGCTTGTAAAGTCCTCCCTCCCACAAGGTCTATATAAAAAGGGAACACACAGTGTCTATAAAGCAAACCTGAAAGGACTGAGAAGTTCATCAAATATTATTAGTTTTTAACCTGAAAATCAGCAAATATGCTTTGAATTTAGACGCTAAATTTTAAATGTAACTCAATGTGTGCCTGCTAAATATTTAAACTCAACAGGGAAGAATCCTGTAAGCGGTCACTTTGATTGGATCCACATTGCGTCACAATAACAAACATAACTGCTGTGACAGGCCAACATCAAGTATTCCAAGACGTAATTAATTATTACATGAATAAATGTCAGAAATTCCAGCTCCTAGGACCAGCTTGTTTGCTGCTGCTCAAGCATTCCCACAGGATGATGCTGCCACCACCATGTGGATAGAACTCCATTTACTGGTATCAGGCAGTACAAATTCTTGCATGTAAAATAAATACAAAATATAATTCAAAAATGCTTTATTCCAAAGTTATTTTTTGATAATTTACATCATTCAAGTGTTTCATAGAGTTGGTCAGAATCAGAATCAGCTTTATTCGCCAAGTATGTTTACGCACACAAGGAATTTGTTTCCGGCTGTTGTTAGCTCTCTACAATTTACAACAATACAATATACAACAAGACTATGTAGACAATATACAGGTTGGATAAATTAACTCCAGTAACAGTCAGTCTCACATTGAAAGGAATGAGGCCTGTGACTGAAGGCTGTTGGTGTATGACATATCCTAAAATTTAAAAAGATTTTTCGGGCCACAGAGAAAACATTTTACAATAACACTCCCTATATGAAGCAATTAGTTGTTGGCAATCCCTGAGTAATAGACCTGATTTGCTTTGCTTCTGCCATTTCCCTTTTCTTTCAAGCGGGGTGGTGAAGCTATTATGTGCGTCTTTGAGATGCATAATATCGCCAGTTGAAAACAATAATACCTTGCCATGGTTATGAATCATAACCACTGTCCACTGTCAAAAACCATGGCGTCACATGCATTAAAGGAGCAGCCACAAATCACCTTACCCCTTTCTTTCCGGGGATGGCACACTCCCAGTTCATTAGATTCATGGTTCCATCTGGATTTTTAGTGGGCACAGCGACAAAACCCTGTTGGTTTAGAGAAAACGTGTCCTAAAAATGGCATAACTTCTCGAATAGAATAAAAAACACAGAATTTATTAGCAGATACGGCTAAATAGATACAGTATATTGGTGATTTATATTAATCAGTGGATAATAAGATGTGGGCTGTTCTTCTTACAAATGGGTGGTCTTTCCTCCAAGCTTTGCGTTCCTGGGACAATCTGCTGAGAGCAATGCCAGACATGATTGCTCATCAACGCCACCTAGTGGAACATTTAAAACCAAACATTGGTGTTCATTAGGGGAAAACAAAATGATTCACTCATTAAATGTCTGGCCGTGGCTTTTCTGCTCAGACAGCAAACCAAACTCACCTAATTATGAATTATTTTAAATGTAACGTCTATATAGGACATCAAAAATTTAAACAAAAACGAGCTGGTATCTGCCTTACTCGTCAGAGTACCACTAGCTAACAGCTGATAACAACAAAAAGCATCACGACATACTAACAAACTTACGTATTGTTATGTGAGCAGAAATATCGCGGTACTTGTCGGGCTGGAGCTTGATGCTAGGCTAATGCTAACGTTAGCACCGAGGACAGAAACCGAAAGATAAACAACACAACGTTCAACGCCTAAAACACATCCACGGCACGATTTAAAGCATAAAAACCGAGCCGAATAAAAATGTTCTTTTAAAAGCAACAATAAAACAGCCTTTATGACGTCTAGTGATAAAATTATGGGGTATTTTTTTAAGAGTAAGTAAAACAATGTAGCGCTAAACCCGTTTTACCAGCTAGCCTTTAGCAGAAAAAGGACCCCGATTTGTTTATTTCGTGAGGACCTTCAGGCAGTGATTAGGACAGATGTTCCACCATCTTTTTTGTAGTTTTCTTCAGGCAGTGATTAGGACAGATGTTCCACCATCTTTTTTGTAGTTTTCTTCAGGCAGTGATTAGGACAGATGTTCCACCATCTTTTTTGTAGTTTTCTTCAGGCAGTGATTAGGACAGATGTTCCACCATCTTTTTTGTAGTTTTCTTCAGGCAGTGATTAGGACAGATGTTCCACCATCTTTTTTGTAGTTTTTCTTTTTTACCTTTAACGTTTATAGTGTCCCAACAGTTCCCAGCACAAAAAAACAACTTATTCTGTATTGTAAGTTATTTTTTATTTATTGAGTTTTAGACCAACTAAAATGTAATCACAGAGAATTGGTTAGTCCAACAATTAAAAACAGTAGTTGTTGAAACATACATCAGATCCTTACAAAATATTGGATAGATACATTTGTGTCTTTAATTTAACAAGAACTATATTTCAAAAACCATTAAAACAGATATGTTTGTTACATCCCGTTATGATCCCATATCAAACAGGTATCTAACATTTCCTTCTAATACATGCCTTTGTTCCTTCAAGGCTGGCCTACACTAACTCTTTACTAATAGGAAGTTCCCAAAATGAAGTTAAAAGTCTCCGTTGCAACGCTGCAGCCTGAGTTCTGATGAAACATAAAAAGAGGGATCATATCTACACTATTTTCGTTTCCCTATATTGACTCACATTCAAATCCAGAGTAGATTCTGAAATAAAAAAACTCTCACTATTCAAGCTCTATCATACATCAGAGATGAGATGACTTCATATGTTCCCATCAGAGCACTTTGCTCTCAGACTTCAGGTTTACTGGTGGTTCGTACGATCTTTAATGCTAGAAGAGGAGGCAAATCGTTTAGTTCTCAGTTCCTCTCCTGTGGAACCAGCTTCCAGCTTTTGTCCGTGAGAGAGACACACTGTCTAGTTTTAAGGCTTGGCTTAATACTTTCCTTTCTGATAAACCTTAGTTAAGAGGAGGCAGAGAAGACAGCCTAATTGGGTTGGGGGAAGAACTCAATTTGACCACTTTTCACTCTGCTACTTTCTTCTTCTACTGTGCAATCAGCTTTAGTTGCAGGGCAGTTGCTAGGATTTGTCGATCCCCTGAAAGAATAGTTGTCTGCCATATATAGCATTGTGTGTTGGCAACAAAAAAACAAAAACATTTTAAGATTATCTGACCAGAGAAGTTTTTTTAAATCGTTTCAGTACGTTTCATTTTTTCAACAACACATTCTATCCAATATCCATTTTTCTTTTCACATCTAAGATCATTATGAGGTTTGACAATCAACTAAATTATTGCCTTAGCAATGGTTCATTGTCCAAATCCGTGTGGACTTTATTGGTCAAATGTGAACAAAAACAGAATCTGATGTTGATTTTCTAGAGTTCACAAAGCGCATAGAGATCAAGAATAGTGTGGAATAGAAATACACAATATTTTATATTAATATTGTGAGCAAAGCAAATCATTAAATCTACATTTTCCTTTTCCTCTGGTTTTCAATTTGCCAATTATGACCCACATGGTAAAACGTGTCAACACTACTGTAGGGGGCGCTAAAGATTTTCTTTGCTCAGTAATAAAACCTGACTCTTTTATCATTATGAATATGTCTTTGGGACTTGTGGCTTTTACAAACTTTAGGATCAAGTGTGCTTTACAGAGACAAGTGATCAAATTCAATTCAGGTATTTAACATGTTCCACTAAATGTAATAAAATTAGTCAAAAACATATATTTAACTTTGTCATTTGACATGAAAAAATTGGGGTAAAATTGGGGAATTTTTATTTTATTTTAACTGGTGTATAAAAATTGACACGGGGGCATTAAATTAAGTATTCTGTATTTTATTCTACCAACTTTTATGCTGCTGTTGATGAAATTATTCAATGGGAAATTGTGTTTTGTAGCCACTGTTTATGGGATAAAGCTGTTTTCTGCTGGAACAAGCATTTGCAGATCAGAATAAAAAAAATTATTTCAAATTTAATTCTCAAGGGTTCTGCTATATATAGTTCTGCTATATATAAAGTATATATATATACTCCATATATAGTATATATATATATATATATATATATATATATATATATATACATACATAAGAGCCTTTTTGCAACAACAAAAAACATCATAAAAGACAACATAAGTCCAATTTTTTTTCTTCAAATTTTGTTAAAATGTGTTTTAATTAGAAGTGTGTCTCTTTTAGCATGATTACACAATAACTACCATTTATAATCTGCAGCTCCCAGGGGAACATCATGTGTTAGGATTGCACAGTTTAAAAAACCGAGGCTGATAATAGAAAGACCCCAATTTCATTCGTAATGTTTGGACAGTAAAAAAAATCCCAAGATGCTGTGGGATTTGTGCAAATGGCATAACGGCACATCCTCATTAGCAGAGGTCTCTTTGCCCATGTCTAACAGTATGTTGTGATTAATAAGACGGCTATTGAATGTACTCCTTTCACTATGCAGTCAGGAGATTTATACCTTTTTAAACATGCATTATTAATAAAGATTTTATTTTAGGCCACATTAAAGATGGTTAAGAGATATTTGCTTGATTGCTTTGATCTACAAATTATATTTCGTGCGTTAAAAGCTCTTCACCGGTAACTGTGACATTTACCTTATTTGCATATAGTCATCAAACATATTAGCAGTTTTATTCACTGTACCATGAATCCAAAATATTCTGATCAGTTTATTTTTATCCAAACAAAAAAAAAAAAATCATTTGGTATCATAAACACCGTTTCTCATTGAAAACATTAAATAATTATAAGTATAATCACAAAACAGACTGCAGCACCATGATAAATGCAGATTGAAGGCACTTTATTTTGGCAGTTCTGGTCTTTTTTACATTTAGCTAAGTCACAATACATTAGCTAAGACACATTATGTCTCTAATCTCCAGATGACAAAATTAAAAGATAACAATCACTTTTCGGTTGAAAAGTATTTGCATAGCATTATTATTTTTAGTAAGACATCTCATTTCAGAATTCATACAGGTCTCTGTTTTATAGCCTTTTATAGTGTTTACAATCATCTGAGCATAAACGCTAAAATATGAGTATTTTAAGCTTTTATTGCAGCAAAACGTCGCTCCGACCTCAAAAAGTGACCTATTCTGGATACTATGGCTATCGTTCCTTCTTTCCCTCTGCCTCTGAAATAATATACTCTGGAGGAGCCCTTTTAAAAAACTCTCCCCAGGATCCATCATAAAGACCGACGCCAGAATAGCCGAGCCGGTGAGCTGCCAGAATAACATGACAAGCTGTGACTCCAGAACCGCAGGAAGTCCAGAGAGGCTTCTGCAGGTCAACTCCTGCCTCCTTGAAGAGCTTGGCCAGGTTCTTAGGGCTTTGATGCTTTCCAGAGGAATCCAGGAAAGACGTGAAGGGAATATTAATGGTTTCTGGGAAATGCCCAGGGAGAATATCTGAGAGGGGAAGACAGAGAATTGAGAAACGTTTATTGTTATAAGGTTATTTTTCCCCACATGTTAACATTACCTAACGTAATAAGTTTCTTGCATCATATGTCTAACTGTTATTGTCCTTTGTGTGTCATTGTTTGTTGTGAAAGTGTGCAGCCTTACAAAAGCTGAATATATGAGAATTAGAAGAATGTTAATGTAAAGGAAATAGTATCAACAATAAAAATGCTGCTACAACCCTACAGTCTGAATAAATCTACTTTTACAATTTTGATTATTGCAACTCGTTTTCTGTAGATCATAACTCTAAAAACCATTCGATGTAGTTTAGTTTTATCAAAAACTAGGCCTTTAAACAGGTTCTCTCATGACAAGCCTTCCTCTGCTCAGGAAACTCATCTAAAATTGGAACTAACTGTTGTTTTATACTGTTACTATATGTTTACATATGTGATATCTATATCCAAAACAGTTAAGACTACAAATTAATATTATTAATATTATACAACCAACCATGCAAGCCAGATGGAAATTGTTGTGTAAGAGTATGTGGGCTTTTTGTTAGGGGGGGGATGTTTTTTTTTGACAGAGAAAAACAAAAGTATCACTTTTTCTGCATGTAAACATCTGGTTTCAACTTTATGATTGCAAAATTAACAAAATTAATAATTTCCAGCCCTGATTGAGGCAGTTTTGCAGTAGTTAAATATATTACAGTAATGTATATATATTATTTCTTATCTGTATTATCCTATTTTCTGTATAAACTGAGGAACAGCTTGATGGTCTTAATGTCAATGACCCTGAATTTGACCTGGACGTAACGATTCACTGACAGGAATACAGTCAACCATCTAAACTGATATTCTATTAAAAGCTGCTAACCTTCCCTTGGTTCTGGTTCTGTACCCAGGAACCTTCCAGCAGATCTGGAGTCCACCACCTGCACCTGCTTGGTCCAGATGTTCTCCAGAACCTCCTCATAGCTCTTCACCCAGGACCGGTTCAGGCTCGCCAGGAAGTCTGTCTTCTCCGGCTGGCTGCCGTCGGAGCTCACCGGGTGACCGTCGGCCTCCCAGTTCTTGAAGCCGCCGTCCAGCACCGACACCGAGCTGTGCCCGAACACCCGGAACATCCACCATACCCT
>JAVLVB010000632.1:0-20705 GCA_032876305.1 Orestias chungarensis
GGTCCTCTGTGTGGGTCTGGAGCGTCGCAGCCGGGGATGGTAAGCAGGCACCAGCATGACGGAGATGTGGTCGGAGAGCCCGAGGTGGGGGCGGGGGAAGGCTCTGTATGCGTCTCTTAGGTTGGTGTAAACACGGTCCAGCGTGTTATTTCCACGTGTTGGAATGTTCACATGCTGTTTAAACTTCGGCAGGCAGTTCGTCAGTTCTACGTGGTTAAAGTCCCCCGCTACCACGTAGAAAGCCTCCGGGTGCTTGTTCTGAAGCGAGCTGATGTTGTTATGTAGCTCCTTCAGCGCGATGTTAGCATTATCATCCGGCGCTATGTAAACAGCAACAACGAACACAGCCGTAAACTCCCGAGGCAGATAGTGAGGTCTGCACTTCACAGTCAGCTGTTCTGTCGCCTCGGAGCAGTGGCTGTTTTCCAACACGCAGTTTGTGCACCAACCTTTGTTGATATAGACGCATAGTCCGCCCCCGCGGGCTTTCCCGGAGAGCTGGTTGCGGTCCGCCCGGAAGAGCTGCCGGCCGCCGAGCTGGAAGGCTGAGTCCGGCATGGTGTCGTTCAGCCAGGTTTCTCTGAGACAGATCACCGCGCAGTTCCTCATGTCCTCACAAGCACTGATCCTCAGCTGCAGCAGGTCCAGCTTGTTGTCCAAAGAGCGGACGTTGGACAGGAAAACTGAAGGAATCGGGGGTCGGTTAGCATTAGCCTTTAGCCTGGCTAGCACACCGCCGCGCTTCCCACTCTTCTGCCGCCGCTTGCATCGCCTCCGCCGGCCCTTTATCTGCAGCGCTCTGCTCCCCCACGCCGAAGTCCGGAGGAGCCGTAGTCTGCCCAGTTTTGCTTGGATGTTATTTTCTAAGTTTTTGCTGATCAAACTGTCCTTAAACCTAAAAAGTTCAGTCCGTCCATAACTCATACGCATGAGGCGCATAAGTTTGGGCTCGGAACCGACGTAAAAACTACTTAAATCAGGGTGTTCAGTAGGAGCGTGAGAAGCCGCTGCACTACCGCGCGACTAATAATGATCCATCCATCATTATTAGTCCATCCATCCTCATCCATCCATCCCCATCCATCATTATTAGTCCATCCATCCTCATCCACCCATCCATCCATCTCCATCCATCCATCATTATTAGTCCATCCATCCTAATCCATCCATCCATCCATCCATCCATCATTATAAGTCCACCCTCATCCATCCATCCATCCCCATCTCATCCACCCATTCTCATCCACCCATCCATCCATCGTTATTTGTCCATCCATCCTCATCCATCCATCTCCATCCATCCATCATTATTAGTCCATCCATCCTCATCCATCCATCCACCCATCCATCCATCATTATTAGTCCATCCATCTCCATCCATCCTCATCCATCCATCCCTCCTCATCCATCTCCATCCATCCGCATCCATCCATCTCCATCCATCCACATCCATCCATCCTCCTCCACCCATCCATCCATCCTCATCTATACATCCTCATCCACCCATCCATCCATCTCCATCCATCATTCTTAGTACATCCATCCTCATCCATCCATCCATCCATCCATCTCTATCCATCCATCATTATTAGTTCATCCATCCCCATCCATCCATCCCCACTCATCCATCCTCATCCACCCATCCATCCATCCATCCATCCATCATTATTTATCCATTTGCTCATCCATCCATTCCTCCATCCATCATTATCAATCCATCCGCCCATCCATCCATCCATCCATCCATCCTCATCCACCCATCCCTTTGTTTATCCATCCATCTATTTATTCATCCATCCATCCATCGTCATCCACCCATCCATCTATCCATCCATCTATCTATTTATCCATCCATCCTCATCAATCCATTCATTCATCCATCCATCCATAATTATTCATCCATCCATCCATCATTATCCATCCATTCCTATCAATATTCATCCATCATCATAATTCATCCATCCATCCACCATTATCCATCCATCCATCATTATTCATCCATCCATCCATCATTATCCATCCATTCCTATCAATATTCATCCATCCATCATTATTCATCCATCCATCCATCATTATCCATCCATTCCTATCAATATTCATCCATCCATCATAATTCATCCATCCATCCATCATTATCCATTCATCCATCATTATTCATCCATCCATCCATCATTATTCATCCATCCATCCATGCCTCATCCATTCATCCATCCATCCTTGCCTCATCCATTCATCCATCATTATTCATCCATCATTATCCATCCATCATTGTTCATCCATCCATCCATCCATCATTATTAATCCATCCATCTATCCATCCATCCATCCATCCATCATTATTCATCCATCCATCATTATCCATCCATCCATCATTGTTCATCCATCCATCCATCATTATTAATCCATCCATCTATCCATCCATCCATCCATCTGGATTTAAAATTAATAGTTTTGGAGTCTTGACTTAAATCTAATTGAAAATCTCTGTTGGAAGCTACAAATTAGTGTTGTGACACAAAGCCTTTAAACCTGAAAGTTGTAAAGGTAAAAGTAGTCAAAGGTAGCGATGGAAACAAGCAATAAGCTGCTCAGAAATAATTACAAGGCTTTAAGAGATGCAGATTTAATTATCTGACAAACCTCTTGACCTTTAAATCTGCCAAGGGTTTAAAGACGATATAAACACTAAACTGTCATAATATTCAGGTAAACTACCAAATTGTCACATTTAACCCCCATTACTAGTGTTTAAGAAAACAACTATTTACTTTACATTTGGGACTTTGTTTTACTCTGAACTACATAATTTAAAGTTTAAAGATCGGTGAGCCTGCCCTGCTAGCGCTAGGACAGCCCGGCTAAATGATTGATACCAAACAAAGCTCTCTGAAGCAGACCTTTAAATTATGGACGATCGGGATCTGCAGGCAACACAGACTTGGGTTATGAGGTGCAAAGTGCAAAACCGGACAGCTGACTCAGACACCCGAGACTCCACATGTGAGGACATCAGGAGGTAAAGATGGCAACAAAACAATTAGAAAAAGGGCAAAAGCTTGTCGTTGAAGTCCGGTCAGATCAGAATGGGCTTCTGTGGGCTTAAGGACTTTATGAGGTGCTCATGTACTCTGCATTTAGATGTCTCCCAACATGGTGTCATGGATCATAGCCAGGTATCTCCTCCTGAACTAATGAGCCACGGCAAGTGCTCCTCCAGTGCAACTGCCGCTGTCTTCTCTGCACTCACCTACATGCTGTTAATTAAGCAAATGCTAAAGTATTAGAATGAGCAAACCTCCAATAAGCAACTCATTTCTAACCTGCATCGTTCCTCAAATAGAAAGCATCCATATGTTTGGTTGTCTACCACCTCCTCCTCTGTCCTCCTGTGGATATCCCTGTTCATCCACCCACACTAACCCAACATGCACTCTGCTCCGGGCTGCCAGAAGCAGCTCCTCTCGTTTACAACACACTCTCGCAACGTTTTCTACTGTATGCTGCAGTCTTCGAAATGATTCATGCACTGCAACATAGGACAAAAATGTATTGGGGTAAAAAAAAAAAAATCTGCAGCATCCATCTTTTCTTTCTGCAGATAAGTCACTGTCTGCTTCAAGGTTATATTTTAAGAGTTTAGTGTGTTGTTCAAACCCAAAATGTGATTGAAAAACACAAAGACAAAAAGGGCAGCAAGGTAATGTTGATCAGAATAGAAAATATTCAATTTTAATGACAGAAGAAACTATGAACTAACATTAAAACGAGATGGAAGCTGCAGTCTTAATGTCTCTCATAAAGAAAGCCCACATTTGTATCTTAAAAGTCACGCATGTCACACTTAAAACATTCTTTGACCTGAACATTAAGCCATGATAGTGATTCCTCTCACACAGGGTGATGCAATGTTTACTAAATGTTGGCCATTTAAATAAAAGTTAGCTATGATTTTTCTTTTAAGGAAATCGCCGACTGATTTTAGATTGTTTTTTCTTTGCAGCATCGTTCCCATTAGTGAAACTTTCTTTTTTATTTCTATTTTGTGGCATTATTGTTTTATAAAGGGGAGGGGCTTGGTCATATGGTATTTGTTTGGTCATGGGACGTAGCCCAGAATTGTGTTGCAGAGAAGCGGTGTCAGCTTTGAAAGCATTGTGAAGTAAATATAGATTGTATTCGTCATCGCCATAATTCAGTTTAAAGTATCTACTTAGAACGATTGTGGACGGCGATTCTGTGGAGAAGAAGGATCTCCAGTTGCAGTCAGTGCTTCAAAATATCTGAATGAGCCTCTGATTGAAGGGTTTTACTGTATGATATTCTAGTGACTGTGATGACATGCGAACAATGCAGAAATGATACTCTACACTAGCATGTCCTCTATGACCGTTTTTGACGAGCACTGCTAATCCACCTCGTTTGTTTTTGCTGCTTTCTTAATACTTTGGACCTAATGCCAGATTTTATCAGATCGGTTATCCGTCATAACTGCAAAATTATTATCGCACATGATATTGGCCCAAATTTTAATATCGTCGCAGACTTAATTTCTTCATGATAGAAAACTCTGTCTATAGTGGCCATGAATCCTATGTAACAAATCTGAAAACCTTAATAATTAGCTAAATATGCTAGTGGAAATAGGCTAAGTTAGCATGCTAATCCTAATCTTAAAGTGGGTATAATTTCTAGTCAGAACTAAACAACTTTTGAGTTTTTCCACGGCTGAGTTTGGGATTCAATATGGCCGCTCCTCTTATGAACAGTAGTAAGGTCTGGTGGAAGAACATAATGGAGGAAAAGCAACATATAGATTCGTATTTGTAATTAAATATAATTTAACATTATTTACCTAGATTTCGCTTGTTTTTATCTAAAAAGTCGAGATTTTCAGTTTCTCATCATGCAGCGTTTTTTTCCCTTGTATTTTCTCGTTGAACGACATAAACTCGGATGTAACGTAATTCCCCGCTCAGTTAAATTTTATTTTGACCCTATTTTAGGTATGTTGTTGTTTAGTTATGCTTTGTTTAATTCCATGCTGTTTACTAATGGGTGGCAAGTAAAATAAAATTATATTTAATATAAGCTTAAGAAGATCTTTTTTGTCTCTTAACATTGAAAATCATGCTTGATCTTATCTTTTATTTGTTAATTAATTTTCATTGCGTAGAAGAAAAGCTCCTTTTGATCTTTTTGTGGGGCTCAGCGCCGCCCCCTATCAGTGCGGCACGGTACTTTCTACCTCACCTTACACGTTTTCACTTCACAGGTATGGATGGTCAGAAAGAGTATATTACAACTCGAGTATTGCAGCAATAGACATGTGTTAACCGCCTCTTTCAGTTGGTGTCAGACACAGCAAGGAGCTTAAATTCAGTAGATTTGACTATAAACATGTTGAAATCACATAGAAAATCAAATTTCTGTAGCAGTAAAGTTGATCGTCTCTTATCGTGGTCTGTATGTTTCTCTTAATAATATGATGTTCAGAAGCGATTAGAAGTATCCACTGTTTTTCTTACTTACCTTGTTTAGCTGGATGTGACGTTGTTCCCAGATTTCATCCCAGAACCTTTAAGGCACATCCAACGCAACAAATCGTGAGTCCGTAAAACAATCGTTGTTGTTTATCTTGGCTAGTGTTTGTAGCTTGTACTAGCCTACTGTTAGCATGAGAATGCTAAACTGAATTTTGTTGCTATGTTGTAGACTTTGGAACTAGTCTTTAATTGATGGAATAGGCTTGTTAGCTGTTAGCTTGTGGGGATTACTTCCTGTTTCCTGACAAATAAAATCCATCCAGGTGCTTTTATAAAACGGCGCCTTTAATCAATGGAAATTTGTGACGCAGTTTTTTACGCTTTTCCGTCTTTTAATACTTAATTATTTCTTTAACAAATCCATACTGTTCAAACTCGAAAATCCTTTATTGTCATGACAGAAAAATGAAGTGCTAAAGTCATATAAAAGAGTTGTTGTAGGTGCTGATGGATGTGGGCAGAAAAGATGTAATGTAGCAGTCTGTAGTATAGAATTCTAATAGGCCTCTGACGGAAGACACTCTTTTTGTTGTCATATTGTCGTTGATTTTATGAAAAATCCGTATCACAATTGGCTTCATAAGTGTAATATTTGGATATTACACATATCCAATAGTTCTAATATATTTGTACTTTTTTTTTACCTAGTTGTAATTTAAAATATATATATTTTTAGATTTTTTTACATTACCTTTTTTGTCTATTTTCTCTTTTTATTATGTTATTTTATTTGCTCAGTTTCACAGTTTCTGTTTTAATCCATTTCATTCACAGTTTTATCCCTTTATTTACCTTTTTTTCGTGATAATTGCTTCCTGTTTTGTCGTTTATATTGTTTATAACACCGATTATTTTGGATTACTTGTTTCCTCTTTCCTCTTTTTTGTCATTTATATTTATAATTTTACTTTCTCTTATCCTTTGTTTATGTATGTTCTGTTTTTCTTTTTCAGAAACATTTGAGTTTTTCTTTATTGTTTACATTTCTTAATTTGTTTTGAAAGGTCTTTCAGTAGTTTTCCTGGTTTTGATCTTCTTCTTTTACTTTTTTCTGTTAATTTCTTTTTTATCAACCCCCATCTCCCTTCTGTCATATTTTGTCCTTCATAAATGAAAAATTCTTATATATTTTCTGCTTTAAAACAGTTGTTTTTATTTTATTTCTTTTCCTCTCGGCATAAAACCCTGAATATTTAGCAGATTAACTCCTGATCCCGCTCACAGTTTTCTCTGACTTTTTAACCCTCCTTCTCCAAGTGACATTAACGTCCGGCAGGATAAACATGTTCGGACTCTCTGAGCTGCTTCGCGTGCCGGATTATTTTAGCCTTGTGACATCAACATGTGCGTCCGTCATTGTTGTTCTCGCACTTTGACTTTTGCACACGTTGATCCCGTCTAATCCAATCATAGAAAGCAGAAGCTGCCTCAGTTAGTTGGTCTTTAAGGTATTTATTTATCCCTTAGTAATTGTTTTTGTTTTTGGTCCAAAAAGTAAACTAAAATGAAAAATAATTTGTTTCTAGAAAACGTCCACTTTATCCTGCCAGTCCACAAAATCTTTTCACAAATTTCCTATAGATAATAAAGATATTATTTTCTTCTTTTCGTGACAGAAGTGTTTTCCCTGTTGAGACGATTTCATGGAGGCCATTTTTGGCCCGTCTCGAGTGACCTCTGACCTTAATTGAGGCAAGTCATGCTTACAAGTCTATTTCAGTGGTTCTGAGTATTCAGTGGGAAGGTTCATCATCATTCTAATCTTTCTACATTTGTCGTTATTAGCTGTGATTGAGGTTTGGTTGTTTCCTAAAACCTGTAATTGTCATTAGAAATTTTGAGCAAACTTTTAAAATGTTTTAAAATAATTATTTTAATGAAGTTTGTTTCCATCTACTTGTGTTTTTCTGCAAAGTAACCAGATATCAATTTTTGCAAAAGATTTCTATTATTGTAAAAAAAGGAGAAGAAAATGAACAGGAAGTAGTAGAATAAGTTATTTACATCAGAACCTATTCAGTACATTTCTTCAAGTCTCTTTTTTTTTCATAAAAACTACAAACAACCTCAAGTTTGCATTTTAACTCTGTTTCCAATAACTTTTTCTATTGTAATACTTTAAAATGTGCATTAAAAATACGAAGACTTTCTTAAAATTAGCCTGTTGTTAAAATTAGGTTTAGCATTAACTTTTAAACACATTACAGTAAGCCGTCGTATGGTGTTTGACATTTCTTCCCCTAAATTCGTACGTATAAGAAATATTAAACAGGAAGTAGTTTTGTACATCAGAATGTATTTAGAAAATTTATTTCAATCCCAAGTTTAGTGCAATAAATCCATTTAGGAAAAGCAACAAAAAAAACTGTTTAAGTGACTGTAAAAACGTTTTTACGAAAATAAGGAAGTTATTTAGAATTTTCTAATACGTTACGAACCAAAAATGTCCTAATTGTCCGGCAGGGTTCAAGCGGACTTTTAAAATGTTTCAAAAGAAAATTAGCAATGTTTCCGTCTACTGGTTTAAACCAAATAAAGCAGGTCACGCTTTAATTTTTTCATATGTTAACTTGGCTGTAATAAACAGGAAGTAGTCTAAGAAGTTTGCTACATTCGAAGTTATTCATTAAATTTGTTTCCATCTCTGCTTTGCTGCATAAACAATTTTTTTTTGGAAAAGCCAAAAAAACTTTTATTTGCAAAATGTCGAAAGTTATTTTGAATTTTGCTGTTTCTATCAACTGTTTCTGATGCGATACTTCATAAAAACATGTTACCTTGAACACGGCTAGCGAGCGTTTCTCGTGTTTTTTTGTATTTGTTCAGGTGGTGTGTTGACGTGTTGCTTTTCAACATTGTTTAGCCGACCTCTTCTTGTCCCACTGGCTTGTAATAAAGTCATTTATTTTTCTTCGTGTTAGTGGTAGTTAAACCATTCATTAATGGTTTTAAGAGGGAGGCTACTTTGGATATAGGGCTGGAAATTAGCAATTAGATATCAACTGCAGGGATGAGTAAAATAAGAACAGCTATAGCTGTGGTAGTCACTTGTGTTAGACAGGCAGCATATAACGAGGAGAACTATGGTTTAACTTTAAGAAAAATTTAAGAGAGTAATTATAAAATAAATTGTAAATAGAAAAACTTGATTTGTGGCGATAAAAAAATACATTTAGAAGATTTAGATCACATTTAGATTTTCTTAGCCCTAAATTTGTTCTTAAAGAATTTAAAATAACTCAAGTAAGTTGTATACGATGTAATGGGAGGATGGTTGTTTTAAAGACAGTTTTCACACAAAAATCCCAGGAATGTTTAATTTCAAATCCTGTTTAGAAGCAAATAATATGAATACAGGTTTAATGGGTTAATAACAGTAATCTTTGCGTGACTTCAACGAAAAGAAATAAAGAAAATTCCAGTAAAATGGCTTTTAAGGCCTCCCCAGAATGATCATTGCTGTTGTTTTTACATTTTGAGGTTGTTAAACACAACAGAAACACTTGTAGACGAAGGTGCAGTAGGTTTTGTTCTTCATTTAGACTTTCTCTTTCCTTCATATTTGATATATTCAAATTCGGTGCTAAATTTAAAATCTCTCCCCAAAAAACTCAGACAAACATGGACGTTACTGTTTATTTTCCAAGGTTTATTAAAGATGCTATTATATGATGAGATCGTAATGGACAGAAACCACTGACTAACCTTGCATAGGTTACAGACTCTGCCTCGGCGGCCAATGAGAAGCTTTGCAGACGGAAGCAGCAGCCAATCAGAAAGAAAACAAACAGAAACGACCCCACAGTCCGGCAGGAAGGAAATAAAAACTGTTCTCAGTTTTTGTTTGAGACAAACCGTCCCTCTCTGAGACGTTCGGTCTGGAGGACACTTTGGCTTCTGAAGAGACACAGAAAATCTAACCTGCTGGAGACGATCGTTCGTGCATGTTTGGACATTTAAATCATCAACTTCGATCACAAACTCCTCAAACGTCTCATCATGTCAACAGTAAACCATATTTATCAGACGTTCAGCATTCCTAAGCTGTAAAAAAAAACCTGGAACAAAATATACGTCATATACTTTTAAAATAAATAAAGACGTAGAAAATATCACAGAATTGAAAAAAAAACAAGATTAAACATTTAAACAGAAATGACCAAAATGCATTTAAAAAAAGATTTCATCTAAAAAACTGAAAGATACATTTGTGCTTCGATGCGTGTGCTTGTTATTAAGCTTGAAATGTAAATATAAGCAGAAATCATTTATTTTTGCTTGTTTGAGACTTTTCATCAGTTAACAAAACAACTTGAAGCTGCAGCAAACCTTGACTTTTCTACATTTTGATGAGTGATTTATTGAACGTTGTATGAAACGAGTGAGGATGAGACACTTCGGAGCCGGCTTAAGAAACCAAAAAACGGCTTTCCTAGCAGTTCTTATGACTCAAAGCAGCAACGCGTCAAATTATTGAAAACGTCGGCAGTTTCAGGATGCTCCCTTCGTCGACTCAACGTCTATCCGTTTCTGGCAGTTGGAAGTTTTGAAGTGAAACTGGATTTCGTTTTAGAAAGCGACACAGTTCTGCCCCGGTCGGTGCAGATCAGACGGTTAAAGGTGGTTAAAATTGCGGATATGAAAATCCTACAAAACACCGTTTGGTCCATTCAGCGCCGTTTGCTGCAGGAAACTCTCCAACTTTGGCCTCCAAATATAAACAGAAACCGATTAAAAGACCACCGACTAACCTGAAGGTGCTTTTAATCTATATTCATAAATAAACCAATATGATTTAACCTTAAAAAACAAGTAAAATATCTCAATTCTTCCTCTCAATTCTTCGGCATGTTTACCTATAGCACGTTCTTCGCTTTTTTTTGTCGTTTAATCTGACTAATTAATTAATCGTTCCCTAATTACCGGTTAGGGGATGATGACGCACAGCTGCAGCAGTGTGTGGTTAGCACAGCCCTGTTGTTCTGCCACCTACTGGTGGTAAACACGCAGTTTAAAATATGGGAAGCCTAAAAATCTGAATATGTGTTAAGGTAATTTATTTGCAAAAGTGAAACTGCTTCCTTTTTAGGTTTTTACGTTTTTCATCAGAGTCTCTTTGAAAAATAAATGTCTCCCTATCCTGTTTGAATTTGTTCCACCCAGTTTCTTCCTTCCACTAAACCTTCTATTAATTTGCCTTGTGGAGGCTGTATATTACTCAAAGGTGAGGTCATACTTATCCTTGTGTTAGTTTCTCCAATAAAAGTCTCTTTTTATGACGGTTTTATTTAATATTCCGATTTTCTGTTTAACCGTAATCATTAATCTTAGCAGAAACAACAAAAATATGTTACAGTGTGTAATTATTTACAGTTTTTAAATTAAATTATTCAAATAAATTGCGTTGAGATTCAAAATTATCAAGATGACAGTCCACTTACACGAACGTCCAACAGAGGGCGCTAATAGGAGGTCCTGTATCCATTAACTGTGCGATATCTGAAGTTTGCAGATTTCTCAGGGTAACATGTGGGAACCCTAGCATGTTGCGTCATCGCTTGCGTTTTTTCAAAAGAAAAGATTGGAGCTGACCCAAATAAATTACCGCAATCACGGACACATCCGTTTCTGATCCTATATAAATTTCCTTTATTGGTTCCTTGTTTATTTGTGCAGCCTGCGTGTTTAAAACCTCGCTGTCGATATTTCTGCTTTAAATGGACAAAAAACCTCAATTCTCATGTTTTATAGATGAATATAACACAGTTTTGCTTTTTCGCAGCGTTTATGCAACATTTTTAACCAAACAATGTTTAAGTTAGTTTTATTGTTTGGATTCTTTTTGTCCAGTCACCATATTTGCAGCAATGCTGACGTCAGAATAATAATATTTACTGGGATTTAAAGTGATGGATCTACGTTTGACTAATTAAAAGTATTTAAAAGGTGTGGCTCAGCGTATTTCAATTTAATACTCTATAAAACCTAATGTAGCAACTAAAATATCACCTGATAAATGAATTAACGAGTCTGTATCTGAATTATTCTTGTAAATCCAGAGAAAGGGACGTTTGTGGACATTAATCAGTCTCACACTCCACAAATGTTTTTTTTTTTGTATGTAACAATGCGCAAAATCCACCTGAAAATTGTAAAAATTTAAACCAAAAAACAGAGTAAAACTGGGCAGATATAACTATGAATATGTTTCCATCTTGTTGCTGTTTGTGTTTGCGTTTCTAGAAGGGAAAGAGTTGGTCTCATGTTGTTTTATTAGTCATGTGACAGTGATCATGATAGGGATTGGGCAGCATTTATTTATTTACTGTTAAATATTGGATATTGGTATTGGCTCAGATTTTCATATCGGTGTATTCCTGCTCTAAAGGCTTTTTTATTTACTGCACTGAAGGCCAGATACATGAACGCTCACGTGTTAGAATGGCCTAGTCAAAGTCTAACTCTAATGCTGTTCATTGCGACGTAGCTGTAACTTGTTTGATGTGCAGGAAGCCTTTTAAGTTCAGTGGTTCTAAAAAGTGTTCACACTGGGGGGTGAATACAAATGGTTTCCACACTTAAAAGACTTTTATTTGTGAAGTATACAAAAACTAGATTGTCACATCCCATAAAATCCCATGAAACATACTGAGACTTATGGGTTCCATGCATCAGAAAGTGCACATTTTTGTCATCTGCTGCAGAATCTGCCTGTCTAAACACCAGGTAGCTCTCCTGCAAACCTCCTGAGTCTTCAGAACGTAACGTCTGGTTCTGAGCCATGGCACCCATCAGTTTTTACTCCCACGGCTCTGCTTCCTCCGTCCTGAAACTGCAGCAGCAGCGCCATATTACTGGCGTTCGGAACGACTAATGCAGCTCTGCAGAGGAAACACTTGAGTGCCTCTGCAGATCCATCAGTCATCCCTGAACTGAAATGTCCCAGAGCTCAGAGGCACACGAAGCGGGACCCTCTTGCCGCTCCATCACTCCTCAACCCAGAACATCAGAGCGAGCAAACGACGAGGCCTGACGAGGGACGGGAAGCCAAAACAAAACGGGCTCGCTTTCGTTTCTATCTGGTTTTAGTCCATTTTAGGTGCTGCAGAAAAGTGGCTCATTATTTACCTCAGTCTGTAACCAATAATTAAACCTCAGCACTTTAAAATCCTGTGTTAAGATTTCTGATCGAACTGGGCTTAAAATTCTCGCATCCGTTTGACAGCCGACTTGTTTTGAAAAACAATTCTGGTGTTTTCTACCCCAGTCGGCTCCGACTCTCTCGATCTATCTCTAAATGGGTCACTGGCCTCAGTAACCAATAAATCAGCAGATAAATCGTCTACAGCGATTCATCCGGAGAGGAAATGTGTGTTACTTTGATTAAGGCTCGGCGACAACACACACGTTGAAACACTTAATGAGTAGGCTAATTGAATCTGTTGTTACAAGGTCCCACTTCAAAGACCGCACTTGAGCCGGTTCTGTTCTGGTCGTGTTCAGTAATCTGGACTTTGTTTTGCCCGTCCTGGAATAAAAGTGTGGAAATAAGAGGCTCCCAAACCAAACCAAACAATGTTTCTCGACACTCTATAACTCGTCGACTTTATAACGATAGTTTGCTGCAGTTTTGGCCCATTGACCGAGCTGGTGTAGCCGGCATCGTCTGGAGGCCGTTTCGCTCGCTCGCACATTTTCTAGATCAGCCTACGCATTTTTTTTTCGATCCATCGTCCATCTGGTGGATCTTTCTGAATCTAGGTAACGGTTCAATATTTCCAGATAATGTTATCCTGCCATTATGTCACCGATGTCTACAGAGTTCAGCTCTTCCTTCTGCAGCAGAACAGCCTCATACGTCAAAGCTCGAAATTAAAAGACCTGTCTCTAAATATTAGGGTGTCTCTCAGAGGTGGGAATCTTTTACGGTCATTTAATTTTTTATTTTATGGCGATGATTAGATTCAAAATTGTTGATTTCTGCGCATTATGACTGCTTTAAAGATCCATACAAGATTTACATCTCAGAATAAGACTTTGCAAGTCTTATGGAAATCGATTTTTTGGCACACGACTAGTGTTTGTGAAGGACTTGCTTCTCTGTGAATGATTGCACTTTGTTAGCAAATGCTCTTATTTAGCATAAAAGCCCTAAATGAACCCATCCCCTTGCAGGACTGAAGCTTTTTATTGTGTTTCATGCTAGCATAGAACTGAAAAACCTCTAGTAATCTGACTTTTGAAGGTTCTCAATTCACTTCCTGACATCCTGGCATCAGATGTCATACAAGACACCAGTGTTTGACGTGTTCTTCCACAAGTAGGCCTTCTTTAAACCAATCAAAAGCTTACATGATATCCTTATCTGGGCCTCTAAAGTATTTTATCTTAATGTTTTAGGTTGCTAAGGAAATAAATCATTTAAAAAAATGTTGTGAATCCTGAATGATTCAAATTTGACCTATTTTGATCAATTGCTAGCGTTGCCAACCAAATGCTGTAGCTTTGTGTCATAGACTGGCATAAGCGAGGTTTTGTTTTTGGCCCGGAAATATAGAGTAAACTGTCCCTTCAAGGGCAGATATGTAGGATCAATGCATCTTTATAGCAGGAGAGGTTAAGCTGCACAACGTAAGCTCTTATAACAGGAGGCACTTTAGTCAATACTATTACAAGACCGGCTTCAAGGCACTGGAAACTTAATCTTTTAGATATATACTCTACAAACTTTGTTCAGTGTTTTACTTCTCTTCTTATTTAAACTAACAGAAAAATGGGC
Source organism: Orestias chungarensis (assembly GCA_032876305.1). Taxonomy (NCBI): domain Eukaryota; kingdom Metazoa; phylum Chordata; class Actinopteri; order Cyprinodontiformes; family Cyprinodontidae; genus Orestias; species Orestias chungarensis. The sequence goes on from JAVLVB010000632.1 coordinate 14,323, forward strand.
TCACAAATCAAATTAGGCGTTCACATGCACTCTGTCGTCAAGCTTTAAGGAAATATGAAAAAGGAGAAAGAAAAAAAACAAACTATTCTTTTTTTAATTCTTCAGTTTAAAGCACATTAGTCCCTTCTGACAGTTTCTTTTTTCATGCATTTTTCCACGGATTAATTTAACGGGTATTGTAGATGACTCTTCTTCATTTTTCCCGCACTCCCATCGAAAAACTGCAAGCAATTTAATACTGACGTCATGCATTGAGTATACGTAGCTATATCATTACCTGTTTAGGCCATAATGACGAAGTATTTTTGACATGCCGTGATCTCCGAAGAAAGAAACGTCGCTGTTCTCCTTAAACATTCAAAATGGAAATGCTCCGAAATGACTCTGATGATAAACGGACAGAGCACTTCTGGTGAAAGCAAAACATAATCCAGGAGAAGAGGGTGAGGGCTGAAGAAGACAACAACCAAAAAAAGAAAAATGAGGTAACGTTGTGTGCATGCCGATATAAAAGAGAAGAGTCTCCACATGCGTTTATATAAAGGAGCGTTGCATGTTATCAAACAGGGAACCTTCAGCTGACCTGCAGCAGCATTGGTGCAGATCGTTCCACGAGGCTCCAAAAGCTTCCTGTTTGCTTGTCGTAAAGTGCCAGAAAAATTCGGCATTTAATTTTTTTTTCCTCAATTTTCCTGGATGTGGCTGCAGAAAGCACACATGTCCAATACTGCAATCCATCCGTTGTGTTGCTCTTCAAGGAGAGAGTTGTACTCGTGAATCTCAGATGGGCTTTCATCCACAATGTTGAGTCCAGGCTGAGCAGCTGTCCCTTTCATCAAAAATATTTTATACACCGTTTGTCCCCCAATTTAGTCCTCAACTTTTATCTCACTTATTTTATGTATTCAGTTTAAAACACATCTTATTAATACTTAATATTAATTTTCTAAATGTTTTAATGTGTTTTTAAGTCAATATAAAGTGCTTTAAACATCTGAAAAAAATCAGAGTTCTTTTCACAAATGGTGGTTAGTGGTTAAAAGTTTGAGCTTTTGAAATGATTTCAATACCTATTTTAAAAATGAGAAACGGCAGTGAAAGGTTGCAGTAAATGGGGTTTAACGTTCTTTTCCAAGTACAGCAGATTTTTGTATGTTATTAAAGAGGCACTCCATCAATTGAGTATTGCACAATTACATATATAAAGTGATTCATTAGGTAACACTGAGGAGTCAACAGACACCTGTTCTGATCAATGGGCATGTCACAAGAATACTACATATCCCAGGGAGCAACTTGGTCATTTTCCTCTGTCTTGTCACCTATTTATTATTATTATTTATGTTATTTAAAAATGTTAAACCATTACAGAGAGCAATATGGATTTTATTTTGCAGATGGGCTGTCGGTGTATAGATGATAATAAATACTGTAAAGTATCTTTTTATGAGCTTTATTTTGTAATTCTTGCAATTTTTATATCCTTGCATTTCTATAAAAAAATGTTGCAGCTTTTTAAACAGCATTTTCACCCTTAGTGGACTTATTGAACCCTAAAATTGCCTCTTAACTCAAACTACATGGCTGGAAGTCTAACACTGGAAGTGTAAACACATTTACTATATTAAAGATCAAATAGTAAATAGTAGGGGAACTTATTTTTTAGTCTTATATCGACAAGTCTTAATTGGGTTACACAGTCAAAATAATAGGAACCCTTCCTGCTGAAGCCCACTTCTGGAGAAAAACGACTAAATGCAGTGTGTAATCTCTATTATTCAATACTGTATATGTGTGACCATGCATTGGATACATTTAGGACATTCAGCAAATGTCAAACTATTTAAGCTAGGTTGTAAAATTGTTGGCAGCTTGTCTGGGACACAAAAAATAAATCTCTAGCACCCCAAGCAATACCTACAGACTAAAAGGATTAAAGCTTGATGTCAAGAATTGGCAGTGCAGTCCTGTTTATTGTTAAGTACATGTGGTGGTTATAGAACAATCTTAAATCATTTTCTAATGTCTAAACATCAGATAAGCAGTATTTCTTTTATATTTTTGGTGTTTTCCAGAATTTACATTTAGAACTTTTTTACACTTAGTACTTGTCCTATATGGACTGAGGTTGTTAAAGTGTTAAAATAACAACATTAATAAAGTGAAATATGTCTGTTAGTTCACGACTATGCTAAAAAAGGGCCTGATTGTAAAATAATTGGGGGCTAGTCCAGGATGCAAAAAATGGATTTCTAACATCCCAAACATGTCCCCAGACAAAAAGGATGAAAGCTTGATCTCAACATTGGCAGTGCATCCCCATTAATTGGGTGACATGAAAACTAGTAATTTAAAACACAAAATAGTAAGTAATGCTTTGATGCATTGAGATAAGGTTAATATTGTTTTGGGTGTTTTGCAGGATTTAGAAACCGGATCTGATTTACATTTTAGATATTCAGAGGCTAACATAAGTTTTATGGTTTGATATCTAAAATTGCCAGTGCCACACCCGTTATTTTATAAGATATACGAGAGTTTAAATAATAAAATACTAAGTATATAATAGTTGTTTTTAAATAATACTATTTATATTTTATCTTTTCCAGGATGCAAAAAATTCTAATAGACCTATTTTAACTGGTGGAATAACCCATAATTATAAAAATGAGACCATTTATTACCATACCAAAAGTAGGGTTTTAAATTTTTGGGAGCCTGCTGGAATACAAAATAAGACTTCTAGTACTTCAAAAAAGCCCCCCAAAAAATAAAAAGTCTTGAGCTTATTTGTCTAAAAATCTCAGTGGAGATGCCAGGTCATAACATCGTTGAGGGCTCTTTTTTGTTTTTGTAGAGGGAAACAATGGATCTGTAAATATACTGAATGATGAAACATTTCCAATTGATGGAGCAACCCCTTTAAATTTTAAAAGACATCTGAAAACTGATTTTTAAAAGCAGAAAATTCTGGATTTTCTTTCCTTTAGCAGCCTAATAAATTATTGGTGTTTCCAGTCCAGACAGGGTTTAATTTGATATGTAAAACTGGCAGTGAAGATTACTTAGTACCTAGTAGATTTTTTGGAATGGATACGAATATTTAGTTTTTTGTTTTGCCAACATTTGCGTAATACTGCCTCACTATGAGTGTATTAAAGTCTGTTTTTAAAACAGTAATGGTGAAAAAAGAGAAATAATGCACCTAAAGTTAAAGCATCCAAATATTCTACAATATTTACAGCAGTGTGTCAGGCACGGCCTCACACATCCGTTAGCAGCTTCCCCCTGTTTACACAGTTCTGGCTGGGGGCAGTGCAGTTGGCAGTCCTAAGGTTTGCTTCTCTAAAGTTATCTATGCTGTTGTTCAAGTCCTCGTCTATCTCCATGTACTCTGACTTGCTGACCACAGAAGAAGTGCGGCGGCTTGAGTTGGATTCTGAAGCCAAGTTCTGGTTGCTAATGTTGAGTAGTTGTGCTTGTTCCTCACCTTCTGTCTCCCGGTGGTAGAAGTAGTTGAAATTGGACACGATGACAGGTACTGGGAGTGCAATGGTCAACACACCGGCGATAGCGCAAAGAGATCCAACGATTTTACCTCCGATGGTCACAGGGTACATGTCCCCGTAGCCAACGGTTGTCATTGACACCACAGCCCACCAGAAGGCATCCGGGATGCTGGTGAAGAACGACTCTTTTTCCTCGGCTTCAGCAAAGTAAACGGCGCTGGAAAATAAAATCACACCAATAAAGAGGAAGAAAATGAGCAACCCCAGCTCTCTCATGCTTGCCTTGAGAGTTTGCCCCAGAATCTGGAGCCCTTTGGAGTGTCGGGACAGTTTAAAGATCCGGAATACCCTCACCAGACGGATCACCCTGAGAATGGCTAAAGATGTGGCCTGTTCCCCTCCTCCCCTTCCCTCCCGGTTGCCTGGGTCATCAGCAAGCTCTGTGCCAAGAGTGATGAAGTATGGGATTATAGCCACAATATCTATGGTGTTCATCATGTTCTTAAAGAATGCTGCTTTACTGGGGCAAGCAAAGAAGCGGACGATCAGTTCAAATGAAAACCAGATGATGCACAGCGTCTCAACCAAAAAGAAAGGGTCTGTTAGGATGCTGGCCTTGTAGTACATTGTGGTGTTGCCCACCTGGTAAATGCGATCGTTGGGATCCTCCTTAAGCTCTGGTAAAGTCTCCAAACAGAAAATTACTATTGAAATTAGAATGACCATCACGGAGACAATGGCTATTCCCCGAGCAGGCCCTGAGCTCTCCGGATGCTCGAACAGGAGCCAAATCTGCCGCTGGAACTCCTTTTCTGGCAAAGGCCGCTCCTCCTCCCGGATGAAACCTTCGTCCTCCCTAAACTTCTCCATAGCTTCTGCACCGAGTTCGTAAAACTTTATCTCCTCTGAGAACATGTCCAGCGGGACATTGACCGGCCTCCTCAGCCGTCCCCCGGACTGGTAGTAATACAAGATGGCGTCAAAACTCGGACGATTCCGGTCAAAGAAATACTCGTTTCTTAAGGGGTCAAAGTAGCGCATCCTCTTCTTGGGGTTCCCCAGGAGCGTTTCAGGAAACTGGGCGAGCGTCTTCAGCTGGGTCTCGAAACGCAGCCCGGAGATGTTGATGACCACCCGCTCGCAGCAGTCGTGGTCATTGTGGTCGTCGTCAAGCGGGTAGGGGTCCTGCGGGTGGCCCGGCAGGGTGGAGGTATCGTCCATGTTTTCTGTGGACACCACAGTCATCCTTCCTGGTGGGTGTTGGGCAGGTAGGGGATGTGGGATGTAGGCGGTGGGAACAGGTTGAAGTGGAGAGGCTCCTACAGATGCCAGGAGATGCGCAGAGCCTCCCTCCCTATCACCATCATCATCCTCATCATCGCCATCCTCTCAGAACTGAACGTTCCCTCAGCAGTACCTCATCTGACATCTGGAACAGGTAGGGAAAAAAACAACACCCAGGGTTCTCAGAAAATACAAAAACTTGTGACATTTCTTAATATAAGATTTGGTCCAGAAAAACGCATCAGCTCCACAAGCCTGTGCTGCATCTCCTGGGTTTTACCGCATACAGCAGTATTCAAGTTTAAAGCCCTTGCTGCAATGCCTATGTCTGCACCCACAGTTCTCACATCCAACAGCATCCCACACTAAAAAATCCACATCCACACAACAGACAATGATAAAAATCTCCTGCAAGTGATGGACATCAAAGATGAAACGTACCTGAGATGAAGAACAGCAGATGTCCTCTCCAGCCGCCCACCTCAACTCTGGCTTTAATAGCAGAAGATATCTCTTTACAGTGTCTCTGAAATATTAATAGACTATGTTGTCTTGGTCAACATCCATATCCTCTTGGTGTTGGTTTTCAGCGTCAGTCGGTGGAGCCCACGGGAGGAGGAGGTTTCTGACGGCTCTGAACGCAGCAGCAAAAATCCTGACTGACTATTTCTTAAAATCATACTGGAAAACAAGGAGGAGAAGGAGGGAGAGGAGGAATAATGAGCTGGATGAATCTCACATTCTGGCGGGAGGGACCGGACTTTTGCTGCATCAAGAGAAACACGCAAAAAAAAAAAAAAAATCTGATAAGGAGGAGAGGAAGGAAAACCAGGCAGAGGATCCCGCTATGTGTCTGTTAGTTTGGAAGCATATTGCAGGATTTCGGAGGAGAGGAAAGAGAAGTGAGTGGCTCAGGAAAGGAGGGAGCGAGAGGAAACAGGGAGAGGAGGGGAGGGAGGATTCGACGCAATGCAGACACACTGTACAGCACAGAGAGAGAGCTACAGTAGCGGCCGCATGTCAGCAGAGACAGAAACAGCCGAACAACTTGTGTCGGGGGAAGTTCTCCCGCCGGGATCGTTTTCCCGGTGAGCAGAACACGGATGGGCGCTCCGGGCACGACCCGGTTCATTTGTAGGTGTAAAACCGACCAGATGTGTGATTCATTACAGACCAGCACAGAAACCACAAAAAGAGCATAAATAAGAAAAAAAACTGAAACCCTGGTTCTAGGTTTTTAAAATGAAATCAAGAGAAGTTGCTTCAGTAATCCCATACAGAGGTGGTTCTAGTATTCAGTGATGCAGGGGGCCCAAGCCCATTTGTAAAACAAACATTAAAAAAAAATACTGGAAAATATATAAATTCGCTAATCAGACTAATCCTAATCTGTAAAAAACAAAAAAGTAACGCCTTCCCTTTATTTTGTTCTTCTATAGTTTGAAAAACATCTGTGATAACTAAAAGAAAATGTTGGATTAAAAAATAAGAAGTGCCCAAAATAGCTTAAAATATCAATAGGTATATATATATATATATATATATATATATATATATATATATATATATATATATATATATATATATATA
>JAVLVB010000632.1:20805-43647 GCA_032876305.1 Orestias chungarensis
CACATACTTTGTCCTAATAGGACAAAGTATGTGTTTTACAAACAATTTCTTTTTCAGTTATATATATATTCAATTCAAAATATATACAATTGAAAGATGGGAAAATGTAATTAATAAAAATTTATTTATTTTTTTTCTATTTATGTTGATGAGCTACTTAAGCTGTCAGAAAAGGATCAACTGGTTTATCTGATCCTGATCTATATAAACACACAGATCCTTTGATGTAGATGCTCATTTTCTGCTGTATTTGGAATATAAATAAAAATAAGTAATTTAAAATAATAAATAAAATAAAACAGATCTACTTGCAGCCTAGCTACAATTTTTTGGAGTTTATTTATTAAACTTGTGTTTAAAACATGTTACACAATAAATACTTAAAATTTGATGTGCTTCTCTTACATTTCAGCATATAATAAAAATATGTAGCTTTTAACGTTATGAAACAAACCACTTCATACTAGAAAAAATCGTAACTTCGTTAACTTTATAAGTACATATAAATGCCTTTTTAAGAATGAAACATCGTATAAAATCTAAAAATATAAATCGAAAACTCAGTTATTAAGGTTATCACATGGAATGAAGGGGAATAAAACAAGATATAAAATAATAAAAAGGCTAAACATTCCTTTAAAATTTGAAAAAAAGGGAAAAAAAGACTTTTGTGTGTATCATATTATGGGTTAAACATCCATATGTATCAAAATCAACTTGTTTCATAATTTTTATAGGTTCTGATGACAAAAATAATAAAGGTTTATTCTGAGACAACAAACTGTAATCAAACGTCTGTTGAGTCAGCTGCCGGACGGATCGAGGGTAATGTTCAGCATGTCCTTGTCGGAGGATGAAAGGTGACCCCTCTCTCTCTATATTTGGACTTCCAGCATTCGGTGCTGCAACTCTCCGACAGCTGGCCGAGCTTTGCCGCGCCGCTGCTCCCTCAACGTTCCAGAAAACGGGATTCACTGCGTGCCAGCGGGACAAACGTCTTGACTGGGATAAAAGCGCAGCGGATCTAGATGTTCTGCATTAAAGATATTTCAGGAATTATCGAGCTTAATTAGAAAATAAATTTGAAATAAGTCTGGACATTGACTACGCCACTTCATTTTGTTTATTTTTCCTAATCACCAACCTCAGAGAGCTTTATCTTAAGGTCACCAACTCATCAGACATCTTTCAAATATTCATGTATTCATATGTATTCATATTTTAGAATGAAAAATGTTTAAAACACTTTGCATCTGTTATGCTCTGTGCTACAGCCAGCTGGATTTGGACTTTCAGCTGATTCAGCAGATGAGTAATTCAGTTCAGTAGGGAGCAAGCTACTGGTTTTATTGCTGTAAAAAGATCTCTGGTTTGGTGCATCTCTGTTTGATTTTTAAGAACATCCAGATCATTGTGTTGCGCTTTTAGCTCTGAGCTGGCCTGCACGATATCTTAAAATCTTGACAATAGTCGTAAATATTGTAATATTGAAATCAGATGAGAATCGTGAATGCTTTTTCTGTTCCGGTCTTTCAAATATGTACTTCATTTCCAGGAAACATCTTTAATTCCTCCACCTGTGGCAGAAATGTCCTTTTTTTGGACAAATTGCTCTCCAGTTTTGGATGCCATGTAGCTGGAAGATTGTCTGCTGATATTTTCTTTCTTTTGCAAATCGTTATGATGCATATAATGCAGTTTACAACTGTTGATTAGCATGACAAGCTAACTCGATTGCAGCCACAATAAAGTTCAATCAAAGAGGTCAAGGTTAGCACGCTAACTAAAAAGTCGGATGTTCCGGACCCTTTGGAGATTGGTATGCTCTTAAAAGCTGTGCATCCTTCTCATCAGACTGTTGTAGAACAACAGAGGCATAATTAAATCGGCAGTAATACAGACTGCTACAGGAAATCGTTGCCGCCCAGCACTTGCTGCAAGTACAACAAATCTTTTAAGAAAATTTGGTAATATGATTAACGGGAACATTTGAAAACCCTTTTTGATTGATAAAGTATTGTTGAACTGAATATGAATGGATTTAGTTCTGGCTTTAGCTTTTTTTAAATGAATGTCTGGCTAATTATTGTACCGGGATAAAAAAATACAACTTCAGAGCTCTTCAAACATTAACAAAGTTTTTGCACTCCAAACAATCCTGTATGATATGATCATTGCATACATTGATATTACGATGGCAATACATTCACGATATATTGTGAAACCCTATCCTAAGATCAAACACGTTCAGGTAGGTATTTTTAGACTTGGTATTTTTCAAGCTAATGTAACATTAGTCACTTGGAGAGCAGAAGATGCTTAAACTGGATGCTACTGACTTTGCTGCAAAGGCTAAAGGCCATAGAATGATGGAAGATCAGATGTAATCAAGAGAAAATAATGAATCAGGCAAATATCGCTATTAACATCTTATATACACAGATTTTCTGATATCGTTTTGTTGACTATAAAATAAGATTTGGAGTTCCCTAAAACTAGTCTTTGAATTAAAATATAAAAAAAAAACGCTCTCTGATTTTGCTTTCTCAGCTGTTTTGCATATTGTCTTTTCCCAAGTGTCTTGAGGTGATGTTTGCTGAGGTTTTTGGCCTTTTCCCCAACAATAATCACTGCAACATATGAAGGCTGAGGGAACCTCGCAGTCGGAGGCGAGTCACAGCTGATGACGGTAATTTCTAAACACCAGGGATCGGAGCAGCTGGACAGCACCTGCTCTCGCTCAGCTGTGAGGCAATGCATGACGACATGTGAAAACTTGACAAGGTGGTGGAAGAGAACATCTGAGAACCTGAGCCTGACAGAGTGCTGAGCACGCATGTTGACTCGTCCAACATATGCACCCGGTGACTTTATCCGGACTGTTTCATCCCCCGTCAGACGATCCGGCCGGTCCGCCGCTCTACAAAAGAGAGGCTTCTCCTGCTTTAGTGTCGGGTTACGGCTGCTGTGCTTCACGTGCTGAAACCACAGACGGACGCCTGAAATCCCTCTTTGAAAGGAAACGGAAACCTTAGCGTAAACGTTGTAGAGCATCGCCGCCGGTATCGTCCCATCTGAGGTTCAGGAAGCCCCAGATTCCTCTCCTGGGATTCATTGATTGGTAAAACGGGAAAACATTATCAATTTAATCTACCGTATTTACCAGACTACGAGCTACCACTTTTTCTGACGCTTTAAGTCATGGAGTAAATGCAAAGTTGTGAGAAAATACACATGCATGCACCAGACATGGCAGAGTAATTTCTTTCTAACCCAAATCCCAGCATCATGGAAACCCATCAATGACGTTTAGTTTTTTTTGATCAGTTCTTTTTTGTTACTGCCATTGTTTTTCGTAAACTACGGTAATCAGTGCAGTTATCTGATTTACATGCAGTGTCTATGTAAACGTCTGGGAGTGGCAAAGTTCCACGGCACGTTTAGTTTATTATGCGTCGGGAGCATAGCGCTTTGAGCGTTCAACACGTCTGACGTGTCTGACCTTCAAAAAGCTCGAGCTGGTAAAATTCAACATTAACTGTTGGACGCCTAAGCGTCAACCAATCAGAGACCCTGCTATGTGACGTCCAACTTGAAGCGTGAATATCAGGGGCTTATCGCCCGGTTTTGTTTTGTTTTTTGAATTATTTGTGGGTGTGGCTTATATTCAGGTGTGCTGTATAGTTGGGAAAATACAGTACTTAGAGTTATACTTTCAAGGTGGACTTGCAAGGCGGAAGAATGTCGGCCTACTTTACTCAGCAGTGTCGTCTAAATTCAACCTAATCTACATGACGCCCACATCGGGCTGTGCGTTATGGCGAAATTTTTATATCCTATTCTTTGTTAAATACGATTGGTTCTATGGTATTTAATGGTATTTTTATGTTTTTAAAAGAAAGACATTCCCACTAGGGGTCTCCCGATCCAGCGGCTTGTATCCAGCATGAAGAGCCGTTTGCTAATATGCTATCTCTGTAAACCGCTGTCCTCCATATGAGTATTATCTCTTACTCGAGCCTTTTCATAACATTTTACACTACAAAAGTAATAGGTATGAACGTATTCCAACATTGTATCAGATTGACACTGAACGTTGCAGTAACTGTATTATGTTGGAAGCAAAAAGGTTGTATTGGACATCAATAGTTCTTATCCCCTAATCTTCTAATAAGAGAAGAATATATTTAGTTTTATGGGTAATTTTGCTTCCATAAGGCCCTAGCAGGATGTTTATTCCATATCCAGAAACGTTTGATTCATTGTAGGAATATTGAAGAATTACTTTATAGTGATTACTGAATATTGGTAGGTTTAGTGTTTGATCACGTCAGACTTTTTAAAGGCGAAAAACTTCCAAACCAATGATGTCGTTCGTCTTTTTGGAGTGAACCGGGCCTTTACTTACGCCTGCAGCCACTCTGCGATGTTTGTGTGTCCCCCAGTAAACAAGTTTCCACCACAAACATCCCGGGCTTTGTTTAGGCCATTTATCGCTACAATGTTACAGGAAAACTTCTTCTCATACAGAAAATTTAAAAAAACGTTTTTGATATAAACTTGTTCAAGGCAGATTTGATTCACCTATGAAGAACTTTAACTCTGGGCTAACCGCGACAAACAAGCATGGTTTTAATGATGGAGGTAGTGAAACTCGAATTGTTAGAGACATTTTTGCCCCACCAGCCAACATTAGGCCAAAAGCTGCACATCAAGTCTGGCTTTTTTGCAGGAAACCACACAGAATTTGACGTTAAAGCCAAAGTCTTTGGCAACCAAAGGAAGAATGATGCGTGACGTTTTTACATTACAAAGAAACTTCCAAGTGAAAATTGTCTTTATACATTTATTTTTGATTTTGCAATGATGATCCATCGTTTATAGCAAGATTTGGGATTTTGTGGGAAATAATGCAATTCCAATATCCGTCCAGACACTTAAAGCTCAGATCACAATTTGTTTCCTTTTTTAAAACCTAAACAAAGTCTGGAAAGATATAAAAGATGGAACAAAGCTTGCCGCAGACTAATATTGACGTTTTGGGTTGTTTTTACTGTTTCGATCAACCTTTGACGTTGTTTTGCCTTCTTCATGTTGTCAGACAGGTTCTATTTAATTTACTAATTGTTTTTGATTTGTTCACTGAGGCAACGGTGGCTAATGTAAAAACTGTGTATAGTAGGACTAAACAAATTAAAATATTAATTGGATAAAAACATTTATTCTTTCATGGTTTGGATTGTTCACGTTTTGACCTCTCATTCCTGAGTAATCACTGCGATATTCTCCAGAGTCATTAGCAGATAATTGCATGATTTCTACGTCTTCGCTGTCAGCTTCCCATCGCGATCATATTCCGGCGTTTCCAGTTGTCGTCTCGTAACGGTTTGGGCTGTTCTCAGCGGAGGGGACGAGGAGATTGATGCTGCCTCATGCAAACGGACGAGGCATCGCCTGTGGCAACAAGCAGAACCATCATCTCCTTCCTGGACAACACGCTCATTAAGACCTTTTTTTTCTTTTTACTTATCATCGCCACTAAGGACGGTGAAGGAGATGAAGGAGGAGCTGATGTTGCTTCAGGAAAGACTCAAAGCAGCTCATGGTCAAAGCTTAAAGACAGAGGAACACAAAAACCCCACACCAGTCTAAAGGGCTTTTGTGTGAGGAATGAATCGCCTCAGTTAAGGTTCCTGATTCAACAACATGAGAATAATTATGAGTAAAACAGCCTCAGTGGAAGAGTTTACAAAAAGAACCCTGCAACCTTTTTTTTATTATTATTTATCCCCCTTGTCCTGTTTAGCTGCCATAGTCGTGCTTTAGTTTTCCAAATGTGGCTTTAAAAATATAGACCCTCCCTTGCCATTCAAAAGCTAAACATGAGTGAGGGGTGGGGAGGGGGGGTGCACAGAGTGAGAGGGAACATATACACAGACCAAAATCCAAACAAACAAAAAAAAGAAAAACATTACTGAGCCTGAAAACTGGCTGCTGCCAGATTGGTCCTGAATCAATGAAAGATACCTGTGGAGACATAATTAGTGGAGAGCAGAACAAAGACAGCACAAAACACATATATATGCTTAAAAAAGCTTTTCTTATTTTACAGAAAAATGATCCAAAGAAAAAAACCAGTAAATGAATCAAAATCAAAGACTCAGATTGTTTATTACAGCATGAAAATATTTTTAGAAGATAAAGAAGCGCAAAGGTGGTCAGGTGTTTCTAAACCTGGAACAGCAGCAGCATTTTTTAAATTAAACCTTGTTGTTGAGACCCAAACTCAGACTTTTATTTGATTATTCATGGATTCGGATAGACGTCTCGCTCTCGAGGCAGAAAGACGTTAATACAATTTACTAATTCATATCGCGAGATTCACCGGGTTTATCCAATATCTCTTCTTTAGTGCTTAAAATATCTTCAATATGGCCGAATTAAAGCAATTTTCTGTTAATAAATACTCACTTTAAAAGTATTTTCCTTTTGGACAAATTTTGGTTTGTTAATCAATGGTAACATTCAATCTGATCAAAGTCACGTTTTTTCTTCCTGTTCTTATTCTGTTATTCTAGAAATTTGGTCTATAACTGCCAAAAAATAGCAAAAACAGATGCTGTATCAACAAAAAAATAAAATAGGAAAGTAGTAACAATCTAATCAACAGGATTAAGATTACTTTTTTTTACTTCTACATAATAAAAAATGTGGTCAGACCTACGCAATATGTAAAAAAAAAAGTTTAATCTGCCTTTATAGGTTTCCGAAGGTGATGTAAAACTTTTATTCAAAGTCTTATTCATGCAAAATTTCTCTCTCTGGACGAGTGAATAGAGCAGCAGCTGCAGGAAGACTTATGAATGTACCAAGCAACCTCTGTCCTCATTCATAAACACGCAGGATGCTTATATAATACCTATGCAGAGTCGCCCTCGCTGCTCTATTTATAGTCTCTATAGCATGCAGCAGGAAAATGGGCAGACTAATTCCCGCGAAGCCCTTTAAGACCCACACTAGGCCCACAGAGGGGCCGCCGGGGCCCGACTTCAGGGAGCTATAATTAGAGTCACGTCATGGAAGAGCCAGCGAAGAGGGAGAGACAGGCGAAGTGACAGATGGGGGGGGAAGCATTAACCAACTGCTAATGATGGAGGTGTTTTACTCCAGCTGTATCTGCAGGGGTGAGTGTGTCTCAGCAGGAACGCCACATATTAAAGACCTTTTGACACCCTTGAACCGGTAGGGACCCCGCAGACACTAAATCCACTTATCCTGTCATTATATCACAAACAATGTGTCCCCCGAGAGCCACAAAGGTTGTTGGGTCAAAAATAATTTACCCATCCATCAGCGGGACCCTGGATTAACACCCGAGCGCATACAGAAACCATAAAACGCGCACGTCGATGGCCAAACGGCCCTTTCATCACCGTAACGTTGACCCGAGCGGGTCGATGCCGGCACTTTAGATGTCAGGGTGACATAACGACGCTGGGGGAGACTCCGCTGGAGCCGAGCAAGACGAGGGCGAAGGAGAGACGTGCTGCCAGGGCTGACAGCTGATCGGTGCTCTAAAGGATGAAGAACGACTGCGTCCGCAGGAAGGACGGGCAGAGAAGCCGTACATCTATAATAGCTGCTAATAGCCAGACGACGAGTTAGCCTAACCAGCAGCACGTGCTGAGCGCGAGATGTTTTACGGAGAAGCAAAATGATTAGTTCAAGATGGGACTTTGGTTTTATCTAGATGGAGTTTATTACAGAAGACAAAAAAAGAGTTTTGAAATGTTAACACAGCTTTTATTACAGGAGAGATCGTATATTTGTCCTTTTGTAATTTGGAAGAACTCTTTGCTCCCAAGATTTTACTTCCTAACTGATGTTTTGAGAAGTTGTTTCGATATTTCCTCATTAAGTTATTTTGTTGAGAGGCCGTCTGCTTTGGGAGGTGCAACAAAACACAGCATGACGGTGCCTCTACCATACTTTACGTTTAGGACAATGTTTTCAATAATTAATATGGACACACCTCCAAACTTTAATATCTGTTTTCCTAAGTAGATTTTCAAACTGCTATCCAGATTTTTTTTTGTATACTGGTCCTTTACTTCCTGTTTGCCGAGTGGCCTTTAAGTTTAATGGGTATAAATGCCAGATATATCTAATATTGTCACACTTTCTAGGGTTTGGAAGTATAAAATTCAATTTAATTAGAAAAAACTTTAGTAATATACAAGTTACTATATTATCAAGGTTTTCTTTTACTGTAGTTACTGACGGCTGTCTGCAGGGATGATTTCCTGCACCAGCCTGTATCGCTACAGATCTAATGAGCCTCTTAGCAAAGACGGTGTTTGGAGCAAATGCACAAAAAAGGAAGCGTTTGAACCTGATGGAGTGTTTCCTACATTACAGAACAATTGAGAACAATTAAGCTTCGATCTGGTTTTCTAGTCTATGACCTAAAAGACAATAAAAACAGTTAGTTTGTGTTGATAGGAGGAGTTAAAATCTGAAAAACTGGCCCAAGGGCATCATCTATAGAAGGATGTTTAGTAGTTGGTAGCAGCATAAAAAGTCCAAAGTTGAATAAACAGCAAATAAATGACCTCACAAATTACCTAAAGTACCTCAAAACTCAGTTTAAATTAGTTTATTTGGGTAACAAATAACATGGGTAACATGGATTTATATTAATATTGGATTAAATAATTTGATATTGCAATTAATAATAAATACATTTTACTTATCCGCTCATATTAACAGCTATAGTGATATTCATCATTCTTTATAAAACAATTTCATAATAAAACTTTTACTGAATACAAAAATGAAAACATTTATTTAAATATTTCTACTTGTTGAATCTAACATCATTTGCATTGGTTTTGAATTATCATCAGACCCACACAGTGATAATGTTTGTCAGACGGCAGTAAACCGAAGAAGACGATCTAATATCCGACTGTTTAATGTCTCGCTGAGCTGATATAACGAACATTTAACGAGGTCACACAGAAAGGTGGTCAAATGTAGTCAAAGGCGTGAAAAAATGGCGCTAGCTGCTAAAGTAGCTCATCAAATTTGCTACCGTTTGGTCTCCTTGCTCGTCGTTCTGGCAGAAAGTGTTTGAAATGTAATTAGTGGTTCGCTCCACCATGAAACCTGAGACGTCTCTGGACAGTACGAGCGGCTCACCGTTCCATCGATTCACTGGGTTTTTCCTGAATTCACATTGAATTGGTTAAAAAAAGTACATTTGAACCAAATGAGTGAGAACAAGTGGTCAGTGGTTTCTTATCGTAACCTATCAGCACCGAAACACCAGTTACTTAAAAATGCATCTGTGAGTATGTATATATGTAATTATTTATAAATATTTGTGTTTGCATGCATATATATTTTTATTTTTCTGTAATCCTCTTTCTTTGTCCTGGCCACTCCCTGTACCTACCTTTCCAACCTGTGTCAACATCTGAGCTTTTCTACACCAGACTGCAGATTGTGAGTTTGCTGCATGAATAAAACATGCGAGGTACATGGAGTCGTGCAGCAGGAGGAAGAAGCTTTTCCTGGTTTAACACGGTCAGCCTCTGTCTCCCTAAACACGGGCGGAATATCAAACGGGGCTGAAGGAAAGAAAAGAAACAAACCAAACAGGAGGAAAGAGAGAAATAAAATCCTCCTGCCACTAAATCCTAATTATTAAAACATCATTATTGATGCAGAGAAATGCATCTCTGCGCAAATTCAGGGGATGGAGTTTCATATATTTCTAAATAATCAGATATAGATCTTAGAGGTAAAAGGCTGCTTTATATCAAGTAATAATTTTCAATGAACTCTAAGAATCCACCGATGTGAAAGTTTTGGCTGACATCGAAATTGTTAAAACGCTAAATAACATTAAATAAATAAAACACACTAGTTACTGTGGAACTGCTCCTAGTTGATTGTTTACATGCTTCCTATTCAGATTATCGATCAGCAAAAAGCAAGGCTCTCATCGAGATTACAGTTTCATTCAAATCGAACTGAATACAACCAGAATATTGAGATTAGTGCGTTTAGATTACGTTCTTATTCTCGACTCGATTACTAATCTCAATATAAAATGTGGGCTTGAATCTTTCACTATCTTTCATTCAGTTGGGATTCTTGGGGCCACGATTAGATTTAAAGTCTATCCTTCAATTCAAAACAATTAGTGAGTCAATTTATGATCCCTGTTTTAATTCTTCAAAAGTTATTAATTCATATAAGCAGACTTATTTCTGATGATATTAGGAGGAATAAGAATGATTCACCTGTTAATTATGAAAATTCTCAGTTTTTCTGTGCATTTGCTAAAAAAATCAAAATGAGTCCAAATCACTGAAGACGAGGCCAGTTTTATCTCTAGTTTTCTCTTATATTGGTGCTGCTATTTGTTTTTTTAAGCACGATTTTGGGGCATTTTTAATACATTTTGAATCATAGTAAATTGAATAAAAAGAACAATTTCTAAATAGGTTTTTTGCCCTAATGTAAATGCCAGTTTGGCCAATCAAACATGCGATGCCAAGCATAAAGTCGACAGATGTTGATGAGACTAATGGCTTAAATAAACAGGAAGTAGTAGTATAAGATTGCTCCGTCAGAAGTTATTCGGAAAGTAGATTTTATCTCCATTTCAGTCCATTATGTCAGAAAATCACCTCAAGAAGCGTAAAAACATATTGTTTTTCAAAATTGAGGTAATGATTTTCAATTCAACGTTTTTTTAATGCCATACTTCAAAACATGAACAAAAAACCAAAAATTTTTTGTCACATGACCACAAACAAAGACTGTATGTTCATGCCCCTCCCCCTTATAAAAAACTAACTGAAATATCGCAGAAATAGGCATCGGTTGGTAATATTAACCCAGTTTTACTTACGTAGGCAATACAGATATTTTAAAAATGAATATGATTGGCTAATACCGATGTTAATCTCGATGTCCTGGTGTTTCTTGATTTAAATCCTCGTCTAATTTTACGGTATGCTCTGCTCAAAGTGCTTGGAAAAGCTACGTTATTTTCCAGCACATTTCTAATGTCTTTTCTGTCCTTTACCTCTTCATTTAAGCATTCGCTCCCTTAAAATTTCCTTTTTGCCTTTAAATCTGCCTTATTTTCTAGTTGGAATAGATTAAACAATGTGAAGTCCAGATTTATTATTCAATTAAGATCTGTTGTCATTGTTTTTCTTTTATGATGGAGGAATTAAAGATGAGATCAAATGGAAAGAAATAGAGAACCTCAAATGTACAACTTGAAGTATTTTTAACCGGAAAGAGAGCTGATATTTGATGGAAACGGTCCAGCATTTTCATAACATCGGTCTCTGTTTGGTCAGCAGTCTCGGTTCTTTTTCAGCCTCGTGCAGAGTCCCTCGGCGCCCGTTTGTTACGTAATGAATCGGTTTCCCTGCAGCGGAGTCATTATTTTTGAAAGGACAGGGACGCCAGCGGTTGCAGGGTAGCAGGTTATCAGCTTGATCTGCTTGACTCTGAAAACAGGAGTCAAGCAGTGAGAACACAAAATGACTTCATTCTCTCACGGCCCACTGGGCTGCAGAGCTGTCCAAAAACATCCCCGCCATGGCTCGTAGGGTGTTCAGAAATACAAAGTTCTGCCTGGTTTAGGCAAATTCTGTGGAGACTTACAGAGAAATGGATGGTTTGTATTTTAAAGATTATTTGATCCTTTCAGACTATTTAGCTTGTCATGGTATTTCCAAACCAATTTATTTTTATGCTTATGGGTAAAATAGAGACCGATCTCTTTTTTTTTAATTAATATTGCGATGGACAACTTTGTTGGGGATGGCCGGGTAGGGTGTCATTCTTAACCACCCCTATGGCCATGGTCCTGTTTTCAATCTGAACTTCAGGGATGATTATCAAATATTTAAGACTGTGGAACATCAGTGGCTCCAACTGGATTCGACACTTGATACCTTGTCTGCACAACTTAGTTTATGCACGAAGACAGATAACAACAAAAAGTGTTGTGAGGGTAGTTACTTCAGGCTGGAAACGATCTGTGGGGATTTGCGATGTTCAAACTGGATGAGTAGATCTCAGGAGGTTGACTACTTGAAAAGTAGATCTTGGGACAAAAAAGGTCGGGCACCACTGCCCTACACTATGTCACAAATAGAGTTGTTGGAAAATGCTTGGAAAGTTTTGTGAACCCTAGTCTAAACAAGAACATAGCAATTGCCACATTGGAAACAACCTAACAGATTCTACCAGGCACTTGCCGGCACTAATAGTTAGCAAGGAACCACTTGAAAAAGGTTGCTAAGTACCACCAATAGTTAATAGGCTAATGAGTGTTAACTGATACAAAATGGCTCTAAATTGTTAATCAACTAGATGATGGTACCAGGTTCTAAGTGGTACCAGTAGTTCTTAGCTAACGTGCTTACAAGAGCAATGCAGCACCAATGGCTAATAAGTTATAGAATGTTAATTGATAGTAAATGGTTCTGCCACAGCTCTTAATAGGTAAACAGCTACTATATCTAAAAAACGTGCTAATATGGACAGTAGCGTATAAGCTAATTATTGCTAACAGGTGTTGGCTGAGATTAGTAGTTAGCAAGGTACCACATAAGAAAGATGCAAAAGTAGAGCTACTAACTTATAAGCTAATTGGTGCTTACAAAAGCTATGCAGTATTAGCTTTTGAACACACCCATTACATGCAGTACAATGGCTAATGAGTGTTAACTGGTACTACTAGGCTCTAAATAGTTAAACAGCTAGTAGGTCTTTAGATTTACTAATATGAACAGTTGCTCATAAGATAATGGGTGCTAACAGTAAGCAAGGTACCACATAAGAAAGATGCCAAAATAGAACTAGTAGCTTATAATCTAATTGTTGCTTACAAGAGCGATGTAGCACCACGAGCTAATAAGCTAATGAGTGTTAACTGGTAGTACTTGGCTCCAAACAGTTAAACAACTAGTAGATCTGAAAAGGTGCTAATATGGACAGTAGCTTATAAGCTAACAGGTGCTGACTGAGACTAATGGTTAGCAATGTACCACATAAGAAAGATTCAAAAGTAGAGCTAGTAGCGTATAATCTAGTGGGTGCTTACAAGAGCTATGTAGCACCAATGGCTAATAAGCTAATGAGTGTTACCTGGTACTACACGGCTGTAAATAGTTGAACAGCTTGTAGATCTTAAATGGTGCTAATATGGACAGTAGCTCATAAGCTAAAGAGTGCTAAGAGATGCTGAGTGAGACTAATAGTTGGCAATGTACCACATACAAAAATATGAGTAGCACTAGTTTCTTATAAGCTAATGGGTCTTGTATAGGACATGTATGTACCACATAAGATAAGGTGCTAAGTAATACCAGTAGCTATTAGGTTAATGAATGCTAAAGGTGCAGCAATGCTAACTGTGATTTCTCTAATTTTTGTACTTTTTTGCTATTAGGTAGAGAATAAAACTAAGTTTTATACTTTACCTAATTGATATAAATCAATAGAAAAACACTGCAGGCACAAATTATAGACCTTAGAAAGTTTTTTTGCAAGAATAAACTCGGACAACAAAACCGTTCTGAATAAGGTTGGGGCTTTACAGATTAGCACAGTTCTTTATTTTATTAAACATGTCCTTTAAAAACATAAAGCCTCGGTAACTTGATAGACATCATATTTTACAAATACTTTACAACATTCCATTACATGAAAGAGAAAGTAAAGGCCACATTGAACGTCGTCACAACTTGGAGTCAGAATGACTCTGTTGTGCATTTACACTTTGCTTGAAGCCGTTTACATAAATGACATTTTCAAAGGCTCTTTTTTTTTATATTATACCTGTCATACAGAAACATACACAGACAATTGAGTTGACAAAAATATCATTTATAATTGGAGCAGAAACACACCAAGTGCACGAGTTGAGATTTTGCATACAGTTCATATAATGTGTGTGTATATATAGTATTTTTTATTGAGTTGTTGCCGAAGCATAAGAACATCAATATAAGGACAGATTGAGCCTAAGATACATGGAAATTGACATAAATTGTTACACTCATGCCTGCATGGGTCTAACATTATTCTTGGAAGAAATAGAACAGGGTTGTTTTAAACCCAATATATGGTCAGTTTTTAAAGTCCACCTTGGGAGTTTTCTCTTATTTTTGACATTTTTTTACCCTTTTAAATCGATCAAACGTTACGAAAAAAATAAGTGGAACGAGAATTTCTGAATTATGTGTTGTTTATTTATTTTGTTATCACACAAGAAGACTGAGTACTGTACATTCAATACATTTATCTACGATACTTTAACTCTATGTACAACCAGTCGGTTGCATCGCTGTAGTGCTTACATAAAAACACTTTTTTTTTTCTTTTATTCTTCGTAAAATGAATTAAAATATTCTTATTAAGGCACTATAAAGGTTTTATGCACAGTTAAAAACAACCAGACTGCTGATGACGTTTTCATTTGATGTTATTGCATATAGATGGAGCACTGCTGGTTTCTCATCAGTGGTGCATTTTACTTAATCACAAAATCATAAACTTACCAACTTACTTTATGCATTAACTAAGAACATATTAGTTTAAATAAAATGTTGAAAATCTGTCTAAAGTTCCCATCAGGTAATATCTGAATATTATAGATTTTTTTCCTAATCGGCTGATTTTGTTTTGTTTGCAGTTTGATGCAAACATTTTGTATTAAATGAATCAAATAGGATCTTTATTAAAAGTTTTATTTTAAGTAAAATGGCAGTTGTTGCAACTAAAAAAAGAAGGGTAGGCTTCTAAAATTTTGCAAAAAACTATATTAGGGTAATTTGTAAACCACATTTCTTTTGCTTAGGCTGTAGTTAAAACTACAGATCTTCTCTGTTTATCCTCTTTAGTGATGCCTGAATGTGTGTGATCATCGAACGAAGACAAAAATAACCTGAGAGAATAAAAAAAATCATATGTATAAACAGGGAAACAGCTTTAAAACTAACGTGGCTTTGTAAAAAAAAAAAAAAATGAGTTGTTAAAAAAAACAACTTGAAAATAAGGAACAAAACAAAAAAAATATCTCACTAATTTACAAACCAAAAACCTTTCATCATAAGAAAAATGGTCACAAGGTTTAGTTTGAGATGTTAAAACCTTTCAGATGATTTAATTTAGCTTCATATTGTCAGGCTTTTTAATTAACTTCCTTAATTTTATATTTCAGCTAATAGAAGTACATTAATGACACATTTCAATCCTAGAAAATATTGAAATAATTAAGTTTCTTTTTACTAGATTATTATTTATGTATTGAAAAGTCAATATTGCCTTAAATAAAAGGGGTTTTTAAGAAGTGAGGCTGCAAAACAAAACAAAACTGAATGCAAAAAATCAATGCAAAAGTGGAAAATGTTATTTTTATCAAACCAGAAAACCCATTTTGTCAAAAGTAATTAAATAAATATTTATTGCTTTCAAAGGTATTAAAATAATCTCTTGTGCCACTTATATAGGTCTTTAAAAGTTTTGAAAGAAATAATACATTTTTTTTACAAGGTAAATCATCCTAAGTTTACTTTTGATGCAAACTCTGAAATAAAGAAGCTTTTATAATAGTTAAAATATTAATGCCTCATGAAAGTGCATGTCGCCGTATGAAACCAATCAAGACTTCTCAGAATCAGGGATTCATTTTATCAAAAATAAATCACAGTAAAAGCTTTTCAAAAATAAATATCAACAAATTGAATAAAAAAATCAAAACTGCAGAGTAAAAACAATAAAAATGCGTTTTGGATGCTTTCCATTCTCTCAAAACCTCCTAACATTTTTAGGAATCTCTATTGCTTCTTCCTGTCGGAGGATGAGAATGATTTGGTAATGAAACTGCTTTCTTTTCCCATTATTCTCGCACCTATAATATTGAGAACACACCAATCTTTGCTTTGGTCAAACTGGAATCTCCCTCAACTCTGTTAGGAAAGCAGTGATCAAATGAAAAACAAAAATAATCAATTATTACTTAAATTAGCTTAATTTGTCGATCTGATAGACCCGCCCGGCTGTATTCCTGCATTCAGGGCTGAAAATGTGCAATAACCCAAAAAGGTGAAGGTTTTTCATAACATTTTTACCTTTAGTTTTTTAGTTTTGCCATACTTACTCTTACTTTTTAAAAGCTAACACGATTGCTGGTTTTCCGTACAAAGCCACTGTCTCTATGATCAACTTGTGTTTAACGGAAAGTTCTTGTTTCCTTAAAGCTGAACCTTGTTGTCCAAATCTAGCCTGAACAAACACTGTACATTTACTTTTCAACCAAACTATAATATCAATAAGTTCGGTTGAAAGTTGCTGGTTCACAGTGGAGGAAGACTTTGCTTTCTTGTTATCAGCCGTTTTACTTTTACATACGTGCATACATGTTGGTACCGAATCTACGGTAGTAATTTAGTCTAAATCGGTCAAACCAACAGTTTTAACTATATCAGAACAATCCTATTGCCATGATTGGGTATTAACTGACACATTAAATAAATACAAATACGGTATTGCCGTATAACATCACTAAGTTCTGTTTCAGTTCCCATCATATTCGCATCTTATCATATAAATCAAAGCCATCAAAGTCCGATGTTATTGCAGTTTCTCAAAACAGCCTAAAATAGTCGTCCAAATATAGACCATTCTCTTAAAATCTTGATTTAATGGGTACGTTTGTTTGTTTTCATAAAAATGACACACCTTCTATGAGGATGAATAAATACATACAAGTTTTTAGTTTTCCATCTTATCGTCAGGCAAGATTCGAGAGAAGTTTTCAAATGTTACAAAAAGAGAAAACGTGAATTAGCTGTGTTTCCATCTACTGGCAAGGAGGGGATCAACCAGATATTAACATTATGGATGAGTTTTAAAGAAAACAGGAAGTATCAGAATAAGTTTGTGAAATGTATGTCCTTATACATTTAAGTTTAAATCTTGTAACTCTCTTATTCTCAAGTCATTTTCTCCTTATATTAGGACTTTTTTCCCCAAAACCAAGAAATCGGCATTAGAAACTTGATTTTATTGTAGTACTCTGACAAACAGGAAGTTAACGTGCAAAACCTTAAAAAACATTTCTAGTTTGATTTAAGCATCTCAACCGAGGGATGCTTAAAGTACCTTAAAAAATTAAAATTATTTTTATTTTGTTGTTAAACTAAAGCAACCAAACTTGTGATCATGATGTTTGTTTTGTTTTTCAACCGAGCCAAAAGAAATGTGCATCTTTTTAAAGATTTGTCCTGAAATCTGTAGGAAATCGGCCCACACATTAATTTTACTAGGTTATTATTTAATCTGGTAAAATAATCAAAATTATCATAGTTTAATTTGTTTTTCCACATCCCACATGAAGAATAAACTCATTTGTGCAGGCCTGATTTGCCTTTCAAGCTAACAAAAAGAAAGTGCAAGAAAAAAAAGCTGCTTTTCTCACTCGGGCCGGTCATTTTCTCTACATGTGATATTCACTCCTCCAGGTGTTAAAGCTTCTGTTTTCAGTGAAGTTGACACTGAGGTAGATGTCAGCGATAAATCGGATATACAGCATTCAGATCAGGAATTCAAATGGGAACATTCAGATTCACCTGACGTCTGGATCCTTAATGCGTTTTCACACATTTTTCACACCGTTTTTTATTTATTTTTTCCCCTCCCACTGATGCAGACGTTCCTGTCAAAGCTGCCTGTTGGAGCTGCTAGTAAAATAATTCACTAGGTTAACATTTTTCCATACAAAACATGTAAATTATGAAATGTAAAAAAAATAAAAAAATAAAACTGAAGTCAGAATAACGTCACTGAATCATGTTTTTTCCCATGTTTCTTCTGTTTTCATGCTCTACTTTCCAAGCATGCAGCAACATGATTTGGTTTGGATGCGATATGAAACATACAGACGTCACGTAACAGGTTGTTGTTCTCTACAGCCACGGGAGCGACAACATCTAAGCATATGCAGGACATAGCTGATGATTCAAGAAACGTTTGAGTCGTACCTCAGAGTCTTTGCTCTGTAATGATCAGTCAAGTTTCCCATGATTTTCTTTTTTTTTGTTGATTTTTTTTTACGTCTTCACCAGAGGAGGGAATTAGGAGAGGATTAGAAAGACGCTGGCAGCTCGTTAATCTTCCCCTGAAAAAAGAACAATAGCAGCCATTAAGATAAAGGACAGAAACAATAGAAGATAGTTCATCTCATTAGAAATGCACCAGTCACAAATCAGGATTTGACCCAAAAAAAATGTATGAGCTGTAGTTCTAAATGCGGAGTTGTTTACAATACGAATGCTATAAACAAGCGCATAAGAAGAAGATAGCGGCGCCGTGTTTACGTCAGTAACGATGGCCGCCGCTGTCTGTGGACGCATTCAAAAGATGCTGATCGACGGGAGCTGACCTTAACGTCACAAGATCAAAACAAGACCAAGGAAGCTGTGAAAAAAAGAAGGCTAAACTCGGCACCGCTTGCTTCAGACGCTGTCTGTATTACTTCGACACCTTGGAGTGGAACAAATGAAATTTTCCGATCCGAAATCAGTCGTCCAGGTTGTTTTATGTGGGCCTCAGTTGATTTCCGTTTGAATCCCAAACCTCTTGAAAGCTGTCGAGTTTGCCTCAAAGTCTGCAGGACGTTTTCTTTAAATCTTAGTTATTACGCTCAGATAATGGTACCAGAAACAAACTTACGATACGATTCAATTCGCAACGTTTCCTTGTTTTTTTCACACCTGGAAAGATTTGACCACAAAACGGACAAACGTTCTGATCTGGTTTTGGTTCGCTTTGAACTAGCTATAATAAAATACGCTTCCTCTTGGTGTCTGGAGTTTACCAAGGCCTGTCTTCTGCTGTCAGGTGAATTATCAGGTTGTTGCCAACGCTGTGAGGACTCACCATTCTCCTTGTTTCCTGTTGATGCCTGGAGTTAACCAAAGACTGTTTCCTGCTGCCAGTTAAATTACCTGCTTGTTGCTACGCCTTAGATAAAGTACTTTAAACTCTACCTGACGTTGTATTGCACTTGGGTCCTGAAACCAGTTCTTTGACATTCCTGAGATTTTCTTCAATTTCAAGTGTTCTTTAGTTCCCCCTGCTGGTCACTAGTAGAAGCATCTCAGTTTTCTTGTGCTTCAGGCCGGCTGCATCATAATTGTGACAATCTCATGTATAGATGTTCTTATTTGTTTTTTATTTTCTTTTCCCAGGATAAAAACTCACAAAAGTGGTTGAATGGTTTTTCTCAATGTTTGAAGGGATAAATAAATAATGTTTTTGTATTTTAATTAGGAATTTGTTGTCATTCTTTGTAAACTTTTGTTGGAACCACAAGATCTTTTTACTTGTGTAATTTAACTGTTTCCAAGATTTATTGTTGTTATTGTTTATATTCACTAATTTAGTGATTTGCTTCTTCCTGTTTGTCTTTGAGATTGTTAGAAAAGCTTTTAGTCGAAACATCAGGTTATATTTTTGTGTCACCCTGTTTTTCAAGCATCCCTATTGCCGTTTATTTTATTCTTTTCCAGATGTTTTTTGTTTACATGTCTAACGATACTTTTCACGTATTTATTTTAACCTTAAAAAAATCAGACGCTATATTTTATAAAACACTTTTGTTTTTAACAGTCCGTAGATCCTGGATGTGTCGGTCCTGTCAGATGGATCTCAGACTGAAGCGATGAGAAGGCAGCCGGGGATCGTTTCGCCGCAGCACGTTCTGCAAGGTATTATCCGCTGGCATCTTCAAGCATGGCTGCACAGTTGCTCTGTAGTAAAGAGCTAAAAATAGATCCTTCCCTGGGAGGAGGGCACACGTGATGGGAGCGGGGTTCAAACCGGATCGATGGAGACGCCCTCACCGTTCTAAATTAGATTCGGAGCGTTTTAAGGAAAGAGCGACGGTGTGTGCTCGATTCCATCTGTTTCCTGGCTGAAAACAGTGTGGAGATGAAGCAGTGTTAGTTTCTTGTCTTTCTTGGGTCGATTGTAAACAAACTGGAGCTCTGAAGTCTTATGCTGGGTAGAAAGTAGACCCCGTTTCAGGGAGGTTTTTGAATATCAGGAGGGTTGATAAATACACGATCCTGATGCGGTCTGCAAGGATTTGGCTTTTATATTTAAAAACTTAGTCCTAAATAAAAATGATCAATATTTCCTCTGAATGTTTCCCTTTTTTCCTTCCTTGCTTGTTTCCTCTTCCTGCCTCTCTCATCCTCTTCCTCATGACCTTTCTTCCTTCTTTGGCTTGTCTCTAGTCCTTCTCTGTGTCCTCCCTCATATCCTTCCTTACTCCCTAATGTCTTTTCTTCCTTCCCTTGTTTATCATTTCTTCTTGTGTCTTCTCAGTCTGGACACTTTGAATAGGCCAAAGCTGTTTAGCTGAAACGTGGTGAATAGATTCACCTAGTTCCCTCATCACCTTCCTTTCAATTCTTGTCAGACCCTCATGTCATCTGCAATGATAACGTCTCCGTTTCCTTATAAGACTCCTGTCTGTCCTCTATGTTGGCATTAGTCCACCTCAAAAATCTTAAGCTTGGAGGAAAAACCTGTTGCCTGTCAACAACAACACGCAGGTGGACGGTTGATAGTCGACATGATGTAAGGATGCCGAAAATATCGGTGTCGGCTAATGTTCCGATACTTAATGATCGATACTTAGTGATCGATATTTATTTGTTTCTAAGTGTCTCAGGAGGGGCTTGATCATGTGACATTGATATCGACGCAGTGCTGGATTGTGGGAGATTTAATAAAAGCACAGCAGCAACTATTTGTTGTTTTTTAAGGGGCGTTAAAACGATGGCAAGTATATAAGAGATAAGAGTCTTGGAAAAAGATGGAGTCTTTCGTGTCTCAACATTTTAAATGTTAAAATGTACTAATAAATGAATTGTTCTAAATCAGGGAACAGACACCGGCCTCTAATTTACACTCTACTATCAAAACTCTGTGGTTTTCACACAGGAGAGACATGTTATTGTGATCCTGTTGCTAAGCAGCTCCTCAGCAGTTCAAGCCTCCGTGTTTGTAATTCATCCAGCCTCCTTTAAATAACAGCTGCTGAGTGAAACACAGACTGATGACGGCTTGGCAGAATCTGCTGCTTTTGCTTTGAGTTGAACTTAAATCTGAGCTAAAGCTTAAAACACCTTAATAATTCAGAGACACGCCTCAAATGTAACAAACAGTACAAAAAGACAACAAAAACATCTGAATGAGGCGGAAAAGGTTACCTAATTTGTAGCCTTTTGTTCAAATAAAATAAAATAACATATTTTTATTTAGTCATTTATCTTGATCAGAATTTAATTTGTTTCTGAGTTTCTTGCTAAAATAAACGTATAGTGTCTGAAATAAAAACCGAAAGAACAAATCTGATGAGAAATCTTAAACTGTCCTGCAACCAAACGTGTTTTATTAATTACAGTAATTGGTTTTACAGTAGCAGTATTTTTATTATTCAGGGTTTTTTGTATTGTGGTTTGTGTAAAGGCTTATTTGCAAACTTTTGCAGCCTCATGATTTATAAAAGTGCTTTTTGGTCATTTTTCAGTTTCGTTTGATAAAAATAATAATTTAAAATGCAAAAATTAG
This sequence comes from Orestias chungarensis, assembly GCA_032876305.1. Classification (NCBI taxonomy): domain Eukaryota; kingdom Metazoa; phylum Chordata; class Actinopteri; order Cyprinodontiformes; family Cyprinodontidae; genus Orestias; species Orestias chungarensis. The sequence goes on from JAVLVB010000632.1 coordinate 42,490, forward strand.
CTTAGCAATGCAGTTTTTTTACCTTCTTGAGAGAATATTCTTTTCTAAAAAAGAGAATTCATAAACATATACATATTTGTTAAAGAATAACTGTTAATAATAAAACATCTGAATTTTTGTCTTATTTTAAAATCACTACTTTTAACTGTTGCACTTTTTTCTTTCTGTCTTTTATTTATTATAATTTTCAATTATCATTTTTTTGTACATTTTTTGTTTATTTTGAAAAAAGTCTGTTGGTTTCATTTTTATTTCAGGGGTTTCTTCATATTAAAGTGTATAAGTTTCTTTATTTTTCATTTGGCTCAGGTTGATTTTTCTCTCATGACTGTTTTTAAAAACATTCCTGTTTAGATTTCTCTTCATTAATATGATTTGGACATTAATCCACACAGTTCTCACTAACAATATTGCTTTTTTTTCTGCATATATTCATGGAAAACAGATTTAGACGCCTCAGTTTGTCAGAAAATGCCTAAAACAGCTGCAGGTTTTCATCCGTCAGTAGAAAAGCGCTGATGCTGTTTCAGATCAGAAAATACCGCCGGACATCCCTGTTGGGGATGATTCACGTTGGAGAATGAAGGTTATTCTTGATATTTAGTAACCACCTCATTCAGGTCTCGCAGATAAAGAAGATAAAAACATGAATTTTTTTTAATCAAACATTGGCTCTGGACTCCCTGATGTTTTCAAAAGGTCTCGAGGCTTTAGCTGAACTCTATCCGGCCGCCTTCTTGGCTTCAGGATGGGAACAAAGTTTGGAAAAAAGTTCCTCCAGGTGGAGGCAGTTAGTTCAATGTTTCTTGGAGCTTTCACGTCCGCAGCCGTCTGAACAGAGATGCTGCTGTTTGTCACTTTTGTTCCTGTTCCTCATTTCCTCTGAGACGGACCGTCTAACCTGTCCGCGTCTCTTCCTGAGATCTTCGGCTCGTTCTGCAGAGTTTTTAGCTCAGGTAAAAGACTTCTAAAGCTTTTTAATGAGCCACGAAAACCAAAAGAGGAGATAGAAACATCTATCTGATTTCTGTAAAGCCCAGCCTAAAGCTTATCAAGCAAACTTCCAATGATTTTTCTTTAAACTCAAATTAAAAATAATCTTTAGTTTGGATGTTAAACGGGATTTGTTTGCATGGGACCCCCCCCCCCCCCCCCCCC